>QFEU01006328.1:0-26993 GCA_003316345.1 Tricholoma terreum | reverse complement strand
CCGTTGAAATCGTCTACACACACTACAATAACTCCGCTGCCAGCCATGATCTCGAAGCCAACGCCACATCCGCAAACAACGATACCGTATCCGACGGAGATCACGAACCCCATAATGGCCTTTCTGTCTCTGTGACCGGTTTACGAACAGACAGAGTCAATGACGCATCACCGCCCACCCCCAGCTCGCCGGGCAAGCAGTTATGGCGCAACGCTGTCCGCAGTGTCAAGATGCACTCGGCTGGCCCTTTCGGCACTCCCGTGGTGAGCTCCCACGAGCCGCACCGCCAACGCACAACATCATCGGGCGATAGGAAGCGGACGACCCATTTGGGTGAGCCTGTCAAGGCCGTATTTCGGTCGAGGGTCGCGGCGCTGGTGCCAAAACTCAAAATGCTAGAGACGACGCAAGATTTGGCGGCCCATCAGGCGCTGGTAAGAGATTTGCAGTTCTCACCCGATGGGAAGTATCTAGCCACCTCGAGGTATGCTTCTTTGCTGTGGCGCAAGCTGTGACGCTTAATGCCACCGCGTTGTGGTTTCCGCAGTTGGGATAGGACATCGGTTGTTTTCCGCGTTGGAGTAGGAAAAGATCATTTATTATGCTCACTCCTAGCTGAACGCAGTTGATCTAGGATCCTTTCACATGTCACCGGATCCTTGCGCATGCCCAAAGCTTCGTTGGACAAGTAGCATGGTGCGTATCCCATCCACTGGACGTCTCGCTAGTTGGTTCAATACAATACTCCTGCCCAGGTCGCCGTCCGGCAAGACGCTACTCACAAAACTCAACCGAGGGATCAAAGTCTGGACTGCGGAGGTGGGTCGGATGAAACCGCACCTTTCTCATCATATTGTGAATGGGAAACCTGGACTGACTTTTTTCGATATGATTTGTTCATACTGATTTACAGGACGGTGTTTGCAAGAAAACTATTGATCGACAAGCATGCGTGGAATCGATCCGGTGGCTTCCTGATGGAAATTGTCTGTTATCTTTCTGGTCTACGTGTTGAAATGAACGTCACTGATATGAAATCACGCAGCTTTCATTTCGGTTGAGGGTAGTGATGTCATCAAGCTTGTACGCAAGGCTACTGCCCTTTGATATTGCTCGCCATTTGTTGACATCCAGTCTCGTTCCTAGGACCTAGGCGGCAAAGTAGGATCCTGATCTTGCCCCATAGCACTAATCATTCATTTGTGACCGCAGATACTGGACCGGTACCACTTCGGACCGATGAAACTACACGATGTAGCGATTACACCAGACTGCCTGCGGCTAATCGGTGTCGGACCGTTGCTAGAATCTCCGACTGGATTGCAACCAAGCAAGTCAAGGGCAGAAAAACGGCTGGTCGGTCAGTATGCCGTATCAACCGCGTACGTCATTTGGGCTAACGTATTGCAAGTCTACAACATGGAGACGAAACAAATCGATAAGTATGTTTGGTATCCTACATCTTGATCATCGCTGATTTCGCCTCGAAAGTCGAACACCGGTCCTGAATGATGTCCGAGATATCACGGTGGTCCAGACTATGCGGGGCGGCGTTGTTGCTCTGATCAGCTACGAAAATAAGGTACTTTCTGTCACGATTGCATTGAACCTACTTAAGATAGAGGATGATAGGCACCTCCTCAGCTCTGGAAATTAGATATGGTGAAAGATCGAGAAAACAATACACTTCACGCCAGACTTACACTCAGGTAAGGGCCACCGTCCCTCAAATAGTATTTTCTAAGCATCGCTCAATAAAACAGACATACGTATCTGCCGAAGGTTCCCGTTGACTTTGCGGGACCCAGTTACTTTGGTGGCAAGAATAACGAGCTCATACTCTGTGCTGGCAAAGGTATCGGTCAAGGTTCTCCGTTCTGCTTGTTTGCTTACACCCTTTGTCGCAGCCGGTGATATACATATCTGGGATCAAGAATCAGGCTCCCTACTTCATCACGTCCGGGCCCAGGCCAATGGCGGCGACCTGACTTGCATTGCTTGGAACCATGCCTCTGATGATCCTTTCATGTTTGCAACAGGGAGTCACGACGGCGCTGTGCGTATATGGACGAAGCGGTCGGAGGACCAATACGACGAAGAACTGACTGACCATGACCCGGGTATTGTCGGGTCACACATCCCTAGGACGAATTCGCCATTTGAACTGTTGGAGCATGAGAGGAGGTCGGACCTATCGACGCAGCAGGATTATTTCAACACAGTGCATTCTTCCATGGAAGGTGCTGCTCCTCTGTTACGAGACCAAATCGGGGCTTTTGCTTTTCGGCGAGACATGACATGAAGTAATAATGTAATCGGTCTGCATTGCAGACCGTCAAGTTATGTGCTTACGCATTTTTCTGTTGCTTATTCAAGGAAGTTATGTGGGTTACTATATTTGATACCTGTTGATATTACATTTTATACCTCCGCAGACATAGCGGCTCAGCGATTTGACATGATTAATCACACTATAACTTTAAGGCCAACAATATGTACTTGTGTACGATAAATATATTATTGTATGCGGCATTACCTGACATTCGTCTGGTAGGAGAGCTGATTGGCACGTCATCCATATATGCTATCACCAGTCGCAGGACACTGACTCAACTCCAGTAGAAATAATGAAAATTTGTCCGTCCCACCGATTATTGATTCCCATGTTGGCGCGGATCAGACGGATGTGAGGTTGTGGAAGTTGTAGTACTGTGTGGGGAACAGAGCACCATGTATATCTCGCCGTGACGGTAATCAAGAGTACATTACTATATGCCCCCAGTGTATCTATATGCACCTGGGTAGGGGTTTTGCCCGCAAAGGGTATACCAGTGGCTTATGGGTTCTATAATCCATTGACAATTCCCCACCTTCCGACTTGGTGGCTCAAAAATCCTACGGGGTATGAGGGAGTATGGGAGGGAGTATGGGTTACCAGGAATATGGGTCAAGAGACGGACTGTACATAGCTCACTGATTGAGCTCGATTGAGGATTAAGTGTGGTTAATCGCCTCGGACTGAACTTGATCGATTTGATCGTAAATTCGCCTTTCGCCGGATTCCGCTCATCAAGCTCAAGCGTCACGTTGAACTTCTCAATCGGACTCGGATGTCCTGCGTCGACACACCCTACCGTCCTATTCGGCTCCGACCCACAGTGAGTATAATTTGCACTGCAAAGAGAATAAACAATCTAATCTCCACAAATATGTGAACTTGAATGTTCATGGATCATGATTTCATGGTCCTAAGACTTAGACTCTAGAGCATTCAGCTTAACCTGTGAGCTGATGCATGTGCCACGGTATTTTTACCATTCCATTGGGTAATTCTACATTTCTCGTTTGGCGCAGGACCTCCCTGACCATGTGGTGTAGCATGTGCCATGCCTCCAGTCACCTCAAATCTTGTCAATGTCATGGTTTGCGTGCTTTGATGCTATTCCAGCGCTTGCATTTCACAAATATCGTTCGTACTCTTACGGTGCATATTGCGCCGACATATAGTCTGCAAACGTTGTTCGTACTCTCTGACGTTATCTAGCAGGAATGTCGTCCTCTCCAGCACTCGTCCGTTGAACGCTGAACGACGTCATATTTCTTATATCTTATCTTCACCAGGCTTATCGGGCTACGTCACATTCGTCGCCACTACGTTTGACGCTAGCAGCTTTACATCTCTCGTGCCTCAGTTGTCAACGTCAATACCTGTGGAAATCACGCAAAACAAAAGGGCCGGATCGTATGACCATTGCAGGCGGAAAATCTGACGTTTCTGTCGCGCAATTTCGCGAGGCATTTGAGTAAGCTGCCGTCTGTCATTGGGAAATTCGGCGCTTGCGAGATCTATCTGGAACTATTCCCACTCGCACCACTGACCATACTCCACAGCAAAGTTTTTTCTACCCCTTTTTCACTGGCGGATATTGAGTGGGCAAAAAACCACTTGTCAAAGCGTCACACCAAAGCTTCCACGGGATTGGAGAGATCGATGCTCCCCAGGATTGGTTCACCACAATTTTGGTGGGGGGGAAAACCAGTGACACCACCCGAGAGAAGGTCGTTGCGCTACTCATAGACAGTAGACTGCGAGCGTGGGCTGAAACCAACGGATATCTTGCCTGAATTGGACTCTCAGAGTGGTTTTCGAGATTCGGGTATCGCACTCACAACAACTCTTTCATTCTGAGAAGGCTCGTTCTCAAGGAAAGAGTTTGTCCATTGTCTTCATTACCGATCTGCCCACTTTGTGGTCAGAACTGTTCGAAGCAGGTGTTTACGGTCCGCTGTCCGACTGCAGCTGGTTGCGAATGCCGTATGTGCGTATAGTCCACGTTTTACGAGATCAGAACGGGTTGACTTCCACCTTCAAATCCTTGATTGATGTTTTTAACGACGACAGCTTCTACAATTCTATGGGACATCTCCTTTGCTGATGAGCACGTTGACATCGCCATGTATGACACTTCGCAGCGGACCGTAACAACGTTTACACTTCCCCATGTATCCTCAAAAGCATGTACCCTCAAAAGCCCGGCTCAACCCTGACTCGGAGCAGGCCTGGGCCAAGCCCTAGCCAAAGATTTTGGTCTGGCCTGCAATCTTGTCAGGCCTACCTACGCCCGTTCAGGCCGGGCTAAAACCCTGGCCTTCCAGTGAAGGCCAAGCCAGACCCGCACATCACTACTATCAGCTACAGTTTTTGTAACTAACGATTGCACTTCACATGTCACATATAGGGCTGCAATACAGGTGCTCATTGACATCCCGCCCCCAACCCCTCGGATCACCGGTCTGATCTGTTGGCTTGGGCAGGAACTGGCCCGGGCTACAACGTCATCGGGCACGCTCGCCGCCGCTTTCAACTGTCTGCTATATTAGTACTAGTAGGTGCTCCACCTCTGTCAGCATGTACATACATTTTCCACAGACTGACATTAATTTGTGACACTTTGCTCGAGGCAAGCTCGAGGTCGCCTCAAATCCAAACAGTGGTTTACGGCGGACTGTCGCGTACACACAATGTCTGGACCTCACGGCAATAGGTGTTTGTGACGGAAGAAGCGCTCTCATTGGTTCTACAGCTAGCATTTCAAGTAACGATTGCACTTCACACGTCGGGTGGAGGGCTCCGCGACACAGGCGCCCCTTTTCCAATTCTCTGGATCACCGATCTAATGTATTGATTTGGTCGAGGACTGGCCTTGGCTACGACGTCATCGGGCACGCTAGCTTGGCAAGTCCAAAACCTGACATATGTAGGTGCTCCACCCCCTGTCAGCATGTACTTGCATTTTCCAGAGACTAGCATCCATTTGTGACACTTTACTTGAGGGCGCCTCAAATCCAAACAGTGGTTTGCGGCTGGCTATTGCGTCATACAATGGGATCTCGCGTCAGTGAATGCATATAAAGAAGCACTTTCATTACAATATACATAGGCATCCCATAACCTGTAACACTCCTGTAACTCTAAACCATTATGAAGTTCGCACTCATCCTCGTACTCGCCGTTCTTGGCATGGCCATGGCCAACCCTGTCCCCTCTTTCGCGGATGACACCCTTGAGGTAAATAATATATTCTTCAAGTATCTTCCCAACTGAAGAATTTCAGGCTAGGGATGATTTGAATATGAAGCGTAATCTTGAGGTCCCCCGGGACTATGACGAGAAGTACGACCACAAGAAGCATAAGAAGCCCGACTACAAGAAACACCACAAGAAGCCCGACTACAAGAAGCACCACAAGAAGCCCGACTACAAGAAGCACCACAAGGACCATAAGAAGCCACACAAGCCAGACCACAAGAAGCCCCACGAGAAGCCAGACCACAAGAAGGACGGCCACAAGGAAAAGTATGACAAGTAAACATGAGGAGGGGTCGGATGACGATGGAGGGGAGGAGAAAGGGCATGACAGAATGAAAGCCTTAGGATTTGAATACTTCTATTTCGTGGTGCAGTTTTAGTCGACGAACAACAGACAGATCTTTCGTATTCAACTTGACGACATTTATGTAAAGTAGCATGGACGCAGCTGTTGTAGTCCTGAGTCATGAAAAAAAATCAGTGCCATTATCGTTCTTGCCCTCTCGGTGTACCCCGACGCCCACCAAGCTCCGGGCAATGCACCCGAGATATATTTTGAAGCGCACCCCATGTTCCTTCAATTGCTGACAGAAGTATTGCAGGCCAAGCATCGAGGGTAATGCCATTGGCATGACGGGCAGCATGAACATCAACATGAGCACGAGTACTGCAGAGGGCTGCAGGAAAACAAGGACAATCAATGGCTGCTCAAAGTTGGCTTCGCATATTGTAGGCATAGATAATTTGCCAAACGAAAGAACGTCAAGATCGTATAACGGGTTAAATTTCGGCTAACACTGACAACTCTATCAACATGAAATACAAGTCCAGCTTGAACTTTAGAAACTCATCAATTATCAATAAACCGCCGCAGGATAATCGGTATACCCAACACTGAAGTCGCTATCATCCTTGCCGGTTTGCAGGTGCGCAAAATCGGGGGCATTGTCAAGCGGTTTCCCGTGCTGCAAGCGCTTCACGACATCTGGATGAGTGATCCATGGGAACCCAAAGAACACGCCATCGACTTTTCCAGACTCGACGAGCTCGGCGCCTTCGGTGGGCGTAATACCGCCATTGAGAAAGAGCTTGGAGTTCTTGATGATGTGACGGTATGATTCCAAGACGTCATGTTTGGTACCACGTTTCTTCCCTGTAATATTATGATGAAGATATTGGGAACCAGGAAACACGAGGAACGCACCATCGAATTCAAGGTCCGCATTTTCGGCGTATCGAACCAGAACTATGTACGAAAGCGGAAGCTTATCAGCCTCGCTGAGGTAGTAGTTGTACGTGTCAAGAGTCTCCTGGAGTGGCATACTAGATATCAAAGACAGTGAGAGTCGACAGCGGTGAAATCATAATCACTCACCCGACATCATTATACCCACCACAAGGGCTAACCTTTAGCGATACATTCGATCCAAAGACCTCCCGCAGGGCTTTTAGAACCTCGAGCCCAAACCGAGCACGGTTCTCGATGCTGCCACCCCACTGGTCTGTTCGCAAGTTAGATGAGCTATCAAGGAACTGATGGGGTAGATAGCCGTTTGCTCCGTGCACTGGAAAGAGGAATGAGTATCTTTGTTTGGAAGAGTACAAAATTAAACAATGTACACTCAACGCCGTCAAATCCAGCTTTCTTCGCATTGATAGCGGCTTGCTTAAATTCTGCTACTAATGTCCAAGGGTCTGGGATAGCAGTGGGCTGCGGCACCGGGAAATCGTCAGCATCGTTGATGACATATTACAAATTTTCACCTACCGTCACATATCCTGGCTGTTCAGGAAGCTCACGGAACTTTCCTCCTCTCGCAGCTATGGCGGAGGGCGCATATACAGGCTAAGAATGAGGGCCGAGGTGAACACTTGTACAGTATTCTGCATTGGTAAGACAATACTAACAGTGCCAGCTAGTTTCTGCTCAGCTGCGTCTGGGTGTGCAGTACGACCGACTGAGGATAATATTAGCATGATCTTAGTTGTGGTACTCCGTTTACATACCATGCCATAACTAGCAGGGTCGTCAGTACAGACGGTGCGACAAACAATGAAGTGATAACTACAAACCTGAGCATAGATAGGAGAACCAGCTTCGTGCACGGCATTCGTTATCTTCTTCCATGCCAAAACTTGTTCTTTGTTCCAGATGCCAGGCGCATAGCGCCACTCCGTGCTAAAGAACATGCGTGAGCATTCACCTTCCCCAAACGCAAGTGATTCACAAACCCTTGTCGTGATACAAGAATTCCTTCGGAAACGATGAGACCTGCACCTCCAGCTGCACGTTGGGCATAGTACTCGGCCATCACGTCGCTCGGAATCGCGCCTGGCGCACGATTGCGAGTCAATGCAGACATGCCCACGCGATTGCGGAGCGTGAGTGAACCGACTTTGATAGGGTTAAAGAGAGAAGACATTTCAGTCCTTAGAGATGACGATGTATGTATGTGCGCTGCGAGTCGGTAGACTCTCTCGGTTGCCTTTATACGGCTGGCAAGGGTGATCATGATTTGAGGCTAAGCAGTGGGAACACGCGTACTACGAAGTGCAGCACCTGCGTCAGCTCATCATGCCTTGGTGACAAATGCGATCACTAAGCCAATAGCAATCTTCGGTTAAAACTTACCACATCTACATGCCCGTGATGCACGTCGAATCGCCGGCGATAGATCCATACGGATATGGATATGCCGCGGCGTGCATTCGAACTTAAATTTGCTTGCACATTGGACAAGGCAAGTTATTGGTGAGATGGCGCGGCGGCTGTGTTACCGGGAGTGTTTGACCGTGGCCTAACTCTGGAAGCACGAAAAAGTTAAATAATTTGGTAGTCAAGGACAGTCCTACTACTAGTACTTAGTAGATAAGGGATTCCGTTCCGTCGCATATGGATGATTAGTCATAATGTGTCATCCAAGCTTACAGTTGACTCTATCATAACCCATACCCCTCCATGGACATCCCAGATCATAGGTTTTCACAGAGTATAGGGTCCAGGAGAGGTTGTCATAGGGTGCCTCTAGCAGGTTGTAGATATATTATATGAATGTAAAAGCTACAAAAATTGAGAATTAGGCTAGTTACTATGAGTGAAATAGTCCATAATGTAAGTTGGTTCCACTGGCATTGCTTGGGCTTCCTCCACTGAGTTTGTTGTCCAAAACTTGTGAGCTCTCCAACTTGCATGTGGGGGCTCATTTATGTCAGCAACATGGTTTCAGAGGTCCTTACATGTACACTTTCATATGGTAAGTAGGTGTCCAATGCTGCACATTGGCCATGCAATGGTGGGAGTTGGGTCCATGTGAGGCTTACATTTCCAACATGAAATTGCTGAGGCAGCCAATATTTGTGTCTAAGTAAATGTTCTGGTAACAGAGTTGGTGGTCACTCACAACCCATGGGTTATCCCAGGTTATGGGTTTTAGGACAGAGTTGACTGTACTTAGTCTCCCGTATAAGGAAGATGGTCATTCCTTTTATGCATCCAAAGCTGCCTCTGCGACAAAGATGACACAAACGCGTAGGAATGGGATCCATGAAAATCGCGCATGACTTCAACACTTTGTTCGTGATTCGAATATCCGTGATGTATAAAAGGAAGGCACGAGAGTAAGCGCTGACTGGATCCGTACGCGATAAGAATTACGTGTCACATCTTCTGGCGCAATGCCTCGTCAGAGACATCCAAATCGTCTCTCAAAGTGGATAAATACACAGTGATGGTGACTTGGACTCGATACGCTTATGAAGGTCGAACAGTTCATCAAGTAGTTCCCAGTCTCTGGCCACTGCCCCAGTTGTACCCTCTAGACGTCGAGGTGCCACCCGAAGCTCCCGCCGTTTGCCTGGGAGGGATAACTTGAACACCTCCAGTCGCTCCTGGACCACTGTTCGCTCCTTCACCAACCAAATTCCTCATCCATCTGGGTGCACGTCCATATGGTTCCAAAACGCCAGCCCGTGCTCCGGCGGTGGCACCCCAGATGCCCCACCACCAGAAATGCCCGACGGCGGCACCCGCGACTGATTGTGCTGCTGCACCTGGACCGCCCATGAGGAGGTCCATGGTGATCATCAAGTATGGAAGGTATTTTACTGGTAGTGTGACGAGCCCCATAAGCGACGTTTGAGAGCCGAGGGGTGCGAGAGAGGAGGACAGGTAGGTAAGGCAGAGAAGGAGAGGACGGGTGAAGATCACCGAGGAGAGCGGAGTACAGGCTGCCTGTGATGGCCAGGATAGTCAATGTCAACTTGCGCGGAGGAACTGGATACATACTATGATTGTCGCTCCTGCGAAAAGAAGCTGATACGCCAGGTCTGCTGATCTCCGAGCATAAGGCCCTGATTCAAGTTGGTTTGTCGTCCGACTATTGCAACATTGTGGAGTCAGTAGAGGAACAAGGATCGAAGAGATTACCCAACTATAGCATTACAAATTCAAATACATAATTGATCCCCCCAGCTAGGAATAGTTACGTTCAATGTACGAGGTATAGTCATCGTGGGGTGAAATACGAACCCCCGAGGAAGAAACTCGTGTAAGGCCGCCATAGCTAGGAACGTGAATTAGTCCTCCAGTTCGTTATGTACCACAGCCGCAGAGGTTACGCACCTCAAATCTTTTCAGTACACGATCCATTAAAAACACTACTTTGTATGGTGAGACGATGTTCATTAGCACTGGAATGGTGACGGCGAGTGAGGAGGCACACAGGAAACGTGTGACTGGGGGGATCTTTCGGATTTCTGCCATGAAACTGTCCATCGTTATAAGGCGCAGAAAGTGTCACTGGGAGAGACTCGGAGTGTAGTCTATTGATAGAGTTGCAATCAGTAAACTTGAGGAGGTTGTGCTGGTATTTGAATAAGGTACTAGGATTCAACAAATGTCACATGACCAGCGTGACAATGTCCAAAACAAGAAACTTTTTACAAAATCTCTATTTCTCCGTAGCACATAGACACTTTGTCCAAAAAGTTTTTTTAGGGAAATGTTTTAAATTAGCTAGTACAGGACATGAGATAGTCAGTTTTATGTAACAAGACGTAGTGAAATCAATTTAATCAAAATAATGCATAAACATGTCAATTTTAGCACATTGCATTGCAAAAAATCCTCATAGCTTGCTCAAACATGCCGGTTGCACAGGGGCTAAGCAGAAGTTATCACTGTCTCAGATTGTCAATCTTGCTAAGGTTCTCCCATGCTTGCTAGGGTTAGTGAAACAGAGGAAATCCAATGGTGCTGAGTGCAAAAACTAGTGATGTGCAGGGCCTGGCTCAAAGCCTGAAAGCCCAGGCAGCCTGGCCCTTAAAGCCTGAGCCAAGCCAAGCCATGGTGAAGGGCTTGGTGGGCTCAAGGGCTCAGCTGACATTGTCAGAAGCCTGAGCTGAGCCCTCAAGCCTGGGCTTAAGGGCACTGAAAATGCAGTGTATATTTAAATTTATTTTTGGCAATCAACTTTATTCAAGCTCTGTGCTGCAAACCCACTGTACAGTTCTTCAGCCACCAATATTGACCAAAAAAGAAGGTTCTGCCCAATAACAGGTTTTCCTTTTCCTCTCCATCATTGTTTTCCATGTCAACAAAGTCGGGCCCTCCATCCGCAGTTTGCTCAAAATGGCTGATAACCACATCAGGAAGGGTGCTTGACTCATCAAATTCTGAACAACCAGTGCTGTCATCCCACAAGCGGGCCATTCAAGCTTGATGCGATGAAGACTCAGGGGCTGCCAAGGCTTGCAAGACCTCAAGGCTATTGCCGATTCCACCCATAATACCTGATTGAGCCTCTGATCCACCTCCCCTTATTACATCAGCTTCACTTGCAAGAGAGAACAATGGGATGGGGATGAAGAGGAAGAAGATCTCGAACAAGCTCAACCATGTAAGTTTTACTATGCATTTTATCTTATTCTCTCCCATCTCTCAACATGACTTCAGCAAATTCATGCAAACAGCAGTGTGTTGTAAATGTTGTACCTGACAGTGATGAATCTGATGATGTTGCATTGGTACCTGATGTTGGCACATCCACAAAAAAAGCTCATATGGGTACACAAGTTCAAATTCAGCAGTTTAGAGACTGCAACTAAATTTGATGTGGCAGAACATCCACACCACAACAGAGTACTGTGATCTGACATTACTGGGGCAGATGATTTTTTGATGGATATTGACATACAGGATACTGTTCAGAAACCTAACTACAAAGATCAGATTCACGATATCAATCATTTCTTTACTCCAATGTATAAGGTGGAGGGGAAAAAGTTTTGAAACTGCTGAACATGCTCATGAGTCTTGCTCTGCCTGTGACCTGTGCCATCCACTGATGAAAACCATCAGAAAAAATCTCCTAATTGCCCTGTAGCCCTTGTTGCAGATGTGACTATCTTGAGATGGCACATGGAATCATCACATAAGGTATATAATTCAATTTTTTGTTCCTCTACATGATCAACTGATACAGTGACAGGCAATGTATCAAAACTGGGCAAAAAAGGATGCCTTTCCATCAATGCTACTGAAGGACACAGAAAAATGCCACCAAGATGCTAAAGCCAATAGCCAATCATGCCTTGACCCCCATCTTGCTGAGAAGCCTCATAAAGAGAGGGTTATCCCATATACTGATAAAATTTTCCATGAGGCCACTGTGGAATGGCTTGTATCTACAGATCAGGTAATGTGGCTGTGTGCATTACCAGGTCATTGATTGATGAATCATATCACAGCCAATTCAAGCTTTTGAGCACCCGGTGTTTCAGAATATGATCCACATAACTACCCTTGTGACCAATGGAGTCAAGATTCCCAATCACTGCCAAACTCAACAGGCTGTCATTGATACCTTCAAAGCCCAATTGACAGCCCTACATGAGAAGCTCACAGTATGGTCCACCCTCATATTTTGGTACCACATTCATGAGGTCTCGTTTAGAGTGACAAAGTGAAAGGAAAAGTAAGCCTCACCTGCAATGCATGGCAGGCATCAACTAGTGATGCCTATCTTGCTGTGACTAGCTTCTGGATTGAGGAAGCCAATGGGAAGTAGAAAGTTCAAACAGCTATCCTTGGTTTCACACAACTCAACAACACACACAATGGAGTATGCCTTGGTCAAGCATTGTTCAAGATTGTTGATTGGATTGGGATTGCTCACAAGGTAAATAGGTACATATTAATTTGCTAGCAATCTGACCACTTTATTGATGTAGATCAGACATATAACCTGTGACAATACATTGAACAACAATACCATGATTGTGGAATTTGCCAAGCACATTGAGACAGCGACTGGAAAACACTATGATCCCATTCAAAACCACATTTGATAATAGCCTTTGTCACATCATAGCATGTACTAATGTTGACAAATTTTAGATGTCTTGCTCATATCATCAATCTTGCAACACAAGCCTTGATCTTGACTCACAGCAAATTGAAACATTACAACCCAGCCAAGCCTGATGCAGATCTTGCCGCTACTTGAGGATTTGACCATGATGAGGTGGGACTTGTATGTGCAATATGTGTAAAGGTAAGAATCAGAGATCTTTGGATTCTTAATTTGTCCTTGATCTCATTCATCATTAGGCATGCTCATCTGCAAAACACAAGCAAACTTTTGCCAATATCCAGATATGCAAAGCAGTGAAGGTCCACCAACTTCTTTTGGACATGGTGGTCTGCTGGTCTTCAACCTACATTATGACTTCATGTGCAGAATCAACCAGACCTGTATGTTCCACCACTTGAAGTTGTTTAGCTCTGCTAATTGGTAATAGTATGTTGATACATTTGTCTACAAAATTGGGAGGGACAAGCAGGACCTTGTGAAACAACAAAAAATTGATAAGCTCCAGCTGTCGAATGAAGAGTGGGGTCGCATCATATTGTTCAACAATATTTTGGCAGTGCATCAAAAATAATAAAAAAGAGTTCGTCACTGATCATAGACCTCATCAAACAGCATGCAGACAATGTGCAGCAAGCCTTCTCATCTGATCAAGGGCCATTCCTTCACCTCGCATTACCTGCACTTGAAGCACTGCACAAGGCATAAACAAAATGTGCTGCTCATACAAAATATGTAGATTTTGTCTCCACTCTAAATGCTGGTCTTGCAAAGATTGAAGAATACTATGATCGGATGGCTCAGCCAGATGCATATACATTTGCCATGTGTACATAATATCCTTTTGTTGATCTGGAGTGATGTTAACAACTATCCTTAGTCCTTGACCCATCAGACAAAACCAAGTATATTCAGATGTACTGGGGAGATGACAAGTTGGAAGAGATCAAGAAGCAGGCAGTATTAATGGTCAGTTCCTGTGCTGAAATGTTCAGAAAATCTGATTGGACATCCTGATAGTACAAGCAATGCTATCTTGAGATGTACAAAAACAATCCCATACCCGCTCAACCATGATGCACCAGAAAATCAGCAATATGTAAGGTTGGAATTCTACTTCTTGAATTATTGGATGATGAAGATGTACTCCTACCAAGTGCAATGCCAGTTGATTCAAGTGAGCCATGGCTTTCTGGCTTCAACAGCTATTGGAACTCGAAGGATCATTTGGGAGAGATGACTATTGTTGAATGATGGAGTGTATGTATGACTAGGTTTGAGCACTTTCAAGAAGCTACACTCACCTCTATTTCTTAGTGGAACAGTACTCGACATCCTGCCTGGGGCTCTCTTGCCTGAGACTTTCTCCCAATCATGGCATCATTCATTTCCAGTGAACAGGCATTCTCATCAGTGGGGATTACCATCAGCAAGTGCTGCAATCAACTCAAACCAGATGTCATTGAGGCATTACAGTTCTTAAAGTGTATATACCGCTGTGATCTTCTTTTTTGAGATGATTCATGTGCTGAAACCAAGGTGGAAAAACTTGAGGAGAGGAGCTGTGAGGAAGTTAACCCAAGCATGGAAGACGGGGGGTGAGATGTTCTGATTGAGGATCTTCGAGATGATGAGGGCTTTGAGGATGATGAGGATGGTGATGTATTTGTTCAATTTCTCTCATAGCAACTTAGTCTACTTGTAGTGACTAATTGACCACTTTCTCCCTACTGAGCCCAGACTTAAGCCTGAGCTGAGCCTGAGCCAAGCCCGAGTCCTTGACCAAGGCTCAGCTTGCATCCTCAACAAGCCTGAGCCCTCCTAAGCTGAGCCCAAGCCTGAGCTTTTGAGCTGAGCCAGGCCCTGCATATTACTAGCAAAAACTTCAAATGCATCCCACCTGTATTGGACTGTTGCTGATGCTGACTTTTTTTCAATCAACCAGATTTCCCAGACTCCAAACCAGTCATGGGGTGTGGTAAAAATATATTCTCACAGTAGTTTTTCTGAGAATCAACTGAAACTTCAACACACTATTACTGTGCCCCAGCAACTGGTACAACTTGTATTATGTAATATCTACATAGTTATGTAATAATACAGTGCCACCTCACAGCCATGTGCCTCACATGGGGAATACATGATGTATGTCCTATATAAATGAATATTACAAGCAGCTTACTATAAATTTAGAACAATGGCTGAACATTGTCTTCAAAAGTCTGGAGTTAAACAGATTCACTATTCCAATACTAATTAGAAGTGTTCTCAAGAGTTCAAACAGCTACTATTGTGATTTTCTCTTATTCAGGGCATCTAGCATATGCTCTGACCTTCTTGCTTATAATCAAACTGGTGCTATATTTTTGTGAACATTTGAAATTGTGAAAAGCAAGCTCTGCCAAGAACTTGTTGCTCTTACAGATAATGATAGTGGCCTTCACTTTAATGCATCAAAAACATCATCAGATTATCTCAAAAGATCATTTATGCAAATCACAGCTCAGAAAATTAAGCACAGTGCTCTATTCCTCTGAGATCTTGTGTATAGCCTTCTTGATGCAAAGAGAGTGTTGGAGCCACGTACTTCAAGCCAGACATAGCAATAATGTCAGAGGATCCAGGATAGGGAAGTGAGACTTAAAAAAGCACAAGTATGTAAATATTACATAATTACAAGTTGTGCCAGTTGCTGGGGTGCAGTAATAGTGTGTTGAAGTTTTGGTTGATTCTCAGAAAAACTACTATGAGAATATATTTTTACTGCACCCTGTGACCAGGTTGGAGTCTGCAGATTTCCAAGATGTCGACACTATTCTTGGAGCTGCATGTGAGACTCACAGTTTTTAGCTTATTTTCTTGCCAAAGTTTCACTGCAAGCTTAATTTCATAGAGCAGTACTGGGACTATGCTGAACAACTCTATCAATTAAATCCAGATTATCACAAGAAGATCACCTTGAGAGAAATGCATTGATGGCCCTTGATGTGATCCCTCTTGTGTTAATGCAATGGTTAGTTTTGCAATATCTTCTGTGATTATGCTTACTCACTGATAATTTGTTTTAAGCTTTGTAAATTGTTCATGGTGGTTCATGGATGCATATGCTAAAGGTCTCAACAGCCAACAGACAGCCTAGGCAGTGCAGGAATATCATGGCTATCATGTTGTTTCTGAGACTTTGATGGATGATCTTGAGAAAGCACAGGTAACTTGAACAAAAAACTGGAGGAATGCCAGAGCATTCAACACTCAGGTTGTGCACGAGTAAAGTAGAACAGAGTATATTTGTTGGGGTGTCGGATCACAAATAACATATAGTGTCTAAGTCCTATATACAGAATGACTTCCCATGTGATAGTAAGTATTAAGTAAGAGATACTCTTACACTCGCCCAAACTTCAAAAAATTCTATGTGTCATGTGCTCTGCGCCACTCGGTGTATGCTTTCATGTTGGCTAGCTCTCTGCAAGGCAGCCAAAGGTCTGCATCCGCACTGTAACCGAGCCAGTGTACCAAGAACTGTTTTCCCCTTCCTCAAGTGCACTCGTCTAAGATTTTCTTGATGAAATATTCAATTTCTCCATCAGCAGTGACCACAGGTCCTGGCTTCTCCAGAGCTTGCGACAGGAAAAGATCTGTGTTGTTCTTGACAAATGGATGTAACAGTGATCTATGGAATGTTCAATGAATTTTTGTGTGTTCTGGTAGGTGTAGTGTATAAGTTGAGGAGTCCGGGAATGCTTTTATTACTTCGAACGGGCCATCGAACCAAGGCATAAACTTGGCTACTCAGCCATCCCTTCTTTGCATGTATTCTCTTCTTTGGTTGGCGGTTGCCAGCAGAACTCGGTCCCCAATAGCGAAACTCGGGTCTGCTGTCCGTCCTTTGTTAGATTGGCAAGCCTGACTGATCTTGGCCGCCATCAACAAATCTTTTGCATTGATAATATCTTTGGTCAATTGCTGGATGATGTTTTGGGCTTGTATTTTGCCATCACAAGTTGGTGGTTCAGGATGTGTGTTACTTTTGGCAAAATTGTCGGAGCACATAGTGGGGGGCTGTACAGGAGGACATCTGGTTGGAGGGACTGCGTTTCTGGTTGATGATCGCATGTCGTCTTCTCCTCTCGTGGGCAGCATGTTCAGAGGCCCAGCGGGGGATGGATTATTAGTAAGTCCTGTGGGCAGTGGCAGTTCTGCCAGAGAAAAGTGTTTATTTTTAATAGTTACATTGGTATTCCCAGGTGGAGCCTGTACATTTCGTAGCACAGAGGGGGAATCAGTCGCGGAGAGTGTGCCAATTTCAGCATGAAGGGGGAGTACCCTGTGGAAGTGTTCAGCATATTCATGATGTTGAATCTGACCTTTGGTAAGGCTTTTTCCCAACCTGACTGGTTTCACTTGACATGGAATCTGAGGGCCTGAACAACAGTTTTATTTGATCTTTCTGAGGCCCCATCCATCTGGGGATGAAACACGGTGGACATCTTGTGTTTGATACCTGAAAGTTTCATCAAGGCCCTCCAGAATCACAATATGAACAGTTTGTTGCAGTCAGTTATCAATTCAAGTGGGCATCCGTTCTCACAGAACCAGCAGTCAAAGAAAATCAATGCAAATTCTTCTGCCATCATATCCACATTACATGCGACAAGTTGTATGTTGGTGTCTAGTCTGTCCATCATTGTTACTATGCAGTCATAGCCATCGTCTTTTGGTAATGGTCCAATGAAATCAATGGCCACTGAATCAAAACATTTATTTGGCACTTGCAGGGGGTGCAGCAGTCCTTTTGGTTTACTAGTTAGATCCTTGTTTTGTTGGCAGTCTGTACAAGACGGAACATAGGCGTGAATGAGATCTCTCTGCATATTAGGCCAGTAGAAAGCTTCTCTGAGATTTCCATAAGTTTTGTCTGCCCCGAAGTGGCCCATGTCGTTGTGAGCCAGTTGAAACAGGTTTTCACGTAGGTCCTTGTATTTTGGAATGATCGGCTTCTCACCAATGAAGATCAGGCCATCACACAAGGAGATGTTCAGTTTACAGTCTGTGAAGCCAAGAGTGAGGTCTCTAGCCAAGGCTTGACACCAGAGATCTGTGCAATAGCCTTCTTTGATGTCTTCTATCAGCAAGGGATTAGACTTGATTTCGAAAATGCTGGCCAATGTCACGCCTCGGTCAACAGAGTCAGGGAGTCTAGACAGAGCGTCTGCAATGCAATTATTGTCGCCGTTGATGTATCGTATGGAACAGTTGTACTGCGACATGTATTCCATCTAGTGCGCTTGTCGTTTCGAAAGTTCCTTCTGCATGTTGAAGTTACGCAAGGTCTGATGGTCCATGTAGATTATGAAGAAGGAACCCAGCAGGGTGACTCACCATTTCTTCAAGGACCGGATGATTGCGAGCATTTCTTGTTCATGTACAGGGTAGTGCAGTTCAGCCCCCTGCAGTTGCTGACTCTTGAAAGCCACTGGGCATGCAGATTCCCAGGTTGGTCTGAAAGATAAGAGCACCCCGGTCCTACATTGGCTTGCATCACAGGTGACAAAGATTAAATTCTTTCCTGGGTTATGATGGTCAATTGTTGTCAAGCAATCCCTGGAAACTACAAGGGCTTTGATATTTTGGAAAGTAGTGTGGTGTTCTGCAGTCCAAGAAGGGAAAAGTGTGTTACATTCTTTACGAGTGAGAGGTGTTAGCAGAGCAGTGTTCTGCCAATGCAGGCAGGAAGGCAAAAATATATCGTACAAGACCCAGGAACTGCCATACCTCCTTTGCTGTTCAGGGGGTGGGCCAGTTCAGAATTCATTCCACCTTAGATCCATTGGCTTCTATGCCTTGTTGTGAGATGGTATGTCCTAGAAAATTCAACTCAGTGTTGAACAGCTTGGACTTTTTGGATGAGCAGTATAAATGTGATGCCCTCAGTGCGTTTAAGACTAGCATAATGTTCTTCTCGTGTTTCTCCATAGTCTGGGACCAGATAATAATGTTGTCTAAGCACACATGACAGATGTGTCCAATGAGGTCTTTCAATGCCAATATAACTCTGTGTTGATGTGTCACCGGAGAATTCCTTAGGCCCATGGGCATAACAACCCATTCCCACAGCCCAAATGGTGTAAGTGTTGCAGTGTATTTATGTGGTCAGGATGTACAAGCATCTGAAAGAACGAATTAGTCATGTCAATCTTCCCCCAGATTTTTCCTTTTGCACAGTCTGTGAGGATATTGTTGATGCAGGGCAGTGGGTAGTTATCAGGGACAGTGGCCCAGTTCAAGTTCTGGTAATTGTTTACCCAGCATGGGAGCATGGCCTTGTTGGCCTTTGGTATGATGAAAGATGGTGAGGTGTATTGAGAGGACGAAGGCCGTATGCATCCTGCTGCATAGTGCTGGTCAATTAGTGTTTTCCATCCCTCACGATACTTATGTGGGCAAGAGTAGACATGCACTGTGAAAATTTCCACACCAGGTTCAACCTCGATGTGGTGGTAAATGTCGGTAGGCAAGTCACTGACATGAGGGATGTCCATGGGGAATCTATCATTGAACTTTTTCTTCATCTTCAAGTTGAGCTTCACCAGGCGTGATTCCAGGGCTAGTTGCGAGACATGCGTCTTGATCAGACCGACAATATTACCATCCCCTGTGCAATGACTCTTCAAGTTAAATTTGGCTGGGTGTTTCTTGAAATGTTGTTGCAGTTGGTCGTGTAAGGCACACCGAAATACTCGTACTTGTTGATGGCTTGCCTTGAGCAATTTTAGCTCTCATTGGCGGTGAGTGGCTGGTGACACTATGATTGGGATATGTTTCTGTGTTGGATCTGGTGGATGGAGCAAATCAAAACCAGAATCCTTTGCAATGACAGTGCACAGTTCAGCGTCAATAACAATTTTATTCTTTACAAGAAAATTGAGTCCTAGGATAATATCGGTTTGCAGGTGGGGACAAATAATTGCGTCTAATGTTCATGATTTCTATGCTGCATCTGGTGATTGCAAATTCAGTCTACAATATTCTGATAACAGTAAAGTCTGGGTTCTTGGTTGGCCTGATACGAAAGCTGTGGAGACTTTGTAGGGTTTGAACAATTTGCAACGAGTGAGACTGTATATCTTGACAGCTTCTTCAGATATCAGTACTGGCAGGGCACCATGATCTATTAGTGTGAAAATCGGAGTAGGGGCACATGTAAAAGGGGCATCGATGCAGCAATCCCACCAAAGGTGTTCTGGCAGGGATGATAACTGATAAAGGGGTACGTACTCATTGAATTTGTCAGAGTTGATGAAGTCTTCATCAATAAAATCTTCATTGAGTCCCGTCTCAAAGACAGCTGCTACGATGGGCGCTGATGACTTCTTGAAGGCTGCCTTGGCTCTTAAGGTGTGTGCTGTAGTGACTCTTTTGCATGTTTCAAGGGAGGGATGTTCGGCTGTGCAGGTACATGAAAAATGTCTGGCGTAGAAGACGCGGCACTTGTAGCAACCTTGATGTAAGTCCAGTAGGTCTTTCTTGGGCTGTGTCAGCTTAAGGATGGCAACAAATCCTACCATGGAAGCGTTGGAGCTGTTATTTGAGGTCAGGATTCCGCTAGTGTATGTTGGAGCAGGGTTCATAAATGCAGGTCAGTTCGTGGCATTGGTGAATTTAACTGCTGATTTAGCAGCTTGGTTCATACTGGTCATAATCTGTTTCTGGTGCATTGCGAGTTGGATGTCTAGGATGATGATTCTGTGAGTCCATGCCTCAATGTCCTTGATGGTGTCCAATTCCTTCTTAGCTGCTCGGTAAGCAAGGTGGAGAGCTGGGTTCAGGTGTGCAACAAGGTGTGCATGAAAGCGGGATGCAGGAATGTATTGCAGGGAGTTAGCAGCTTCAAGTTCATTGTTAGCTTTGCGAATTGAGACAGACCACTCATAGAATTCCCGCTCTCCCTGCGGAGTGATGAGTTCCTGGATCAACTCATCCTCCTAGTCGCTAGGGAGCCATTTATGCTTGACCTCCAGCATGAAGGCGGCGAAGCTGAGATTGACAAGACGATCGCAATCTGACTCTATCCATGACTGCATGAACTCAGACTCAAAGGAATATATGATACATGCAACTTGTTCTCCAGTCGGGATTTCTTTGTGTGCAAAGAAACATTTACAGGCATAGTCAAACTTGTGGAGGCCTGCAATCGTGATAGAGCCTGCAGACAAGAGAGGTGGCTGGCTGGAAGAAGTCTGAATGACAGTTGCGGGCACATATGGCATGCTGGCAATCATGGGGTCTACACGACACATCCTGTGCTCTGGATATTCAGGAACGTCATCTGAGTCATCTGAGTTTGAACGTCAACGGTTGGAAGAGGCAGTCATTAAAGGTTGTGCAGTACAGGGGGGGAGTGAACAATGGGTGCTAGACGCAGGCGAGGGAGCGAGCGACGGCAGTGGGGATGACAATGGGGACGGGGAGGGAAAGTGGCAAAGGGAAACTTTCCAGTGTTACTTTGGGGTGTTGATTCCTCTGCCAGGGAAAACAGCAGACAATGCTTATAAGTGAAAAAGGGTGTTTGATGTTGTATTCAATGTGAAATGGAAGATTCACTCTTCTCTTTAATGAAGGTTTAGTTAGGCGGGTCAAAGATGCAGAGTGATGTCTGCCAGTGTAGTGCAGATCAGGAACAAGTGTTAATGTTGCTGCGGGGTTCTATTCCGTGCTGGTGTCCAGTGGGTATACATTGCAGCCTTGGGGAGAGTCGGTAGGGTGCAGTGATGTGGTATATGTAGTTGTTCATTTGTCATATATGCAGGAGAAGGTCTGTTGATCATGGCCCCCCCTTGTTGCCGCCGGGCATGGGAGAATAGTCCAAGAAGGCAATGTGGTCCATTCAACTTTGAAAAAAAGTGGAGGAATGCTGGAGCATTCAACACTCAGGTTGCGCGCAAGTAAAGTAGAACAGAGTATATTTGTTGGGGTGTCAGGATCGCGAATCACATATAGTGTGTCTAAGTCCTATATACAGAATGACTTCCCATGTGATAGTTGGATTAGCATGTGATCATGTGTGTTAGTAAGTATTAGGTAAGAGATACTCTTACAAAAACTGTGCTTTCTTTGATCTTTTCATATTTTAATCCATTCATATTACTACTCATCTTATAATGGTTTTAAATTTGTTTATAATATCTTGCAATCATTCCACTTGATCTGTAGATAATCTTACTTTTGGAATTTCAAACCCAGTACATATTAGTATTCTAAACCACTTAGTACATAGCAGCTTAATACATATTATAATAATTTCCTGAAAGCAGAATTTGAAAAGAGGGAGTGGAACAAGCTCAGCAGCTATTTTGTGAACTTTTCTCTTGTTATAGATGAGTGTGTTATGAAAAAATAATAGCATGTGATATTTGTTGGTGGATGAATTCTACATTACAATAACTAAGATTAGTAAGGCACCTGTAAGAAGGGCTTACAAATGATTGGCCATATTTGGTTATATTTGGCCAACTGTTAGTAACACTCACATATACTCACATGAGGTCTTTACTCTCCCCCAGGTGTTTCTAGCAGATCCGCACAGAATGACATGGAATGACATAGAATTTGTGTGGATTCATGCAGATTCTGAGCAGGGAGTAGAACTCAATTTTACTTGTGTTCTAGCCTTTCCAGTCCATGCAGATCTGCACAGATTCCAAGTGAAAACCACATGGACACTAAGAATGTACTTGGACAATTCTGAGTGAAGATTTATCTGCATGGACTAGGACTGGTTTTGGTCTGGGCAGTGTCCAACTTGGACTGCTAGGACTGGACCAACTGGTTGATTTAAAAATATTTGTGCAGGCAAGAATTGAACCCCCAACCTTACATGATACATTGCAAACACTGTGAGACCCACATGGTAGGAATACTATCCACATTTCAGCCACTTAAATGGTGTAAAAATATATATTTATGGTGTGGTTTTCATGTATTGATAAACATCAAAATGAAATAAGTTTCATCAGAATTTGGTATGAAAATCTGCCACTAGAAGGTGTTAAAAAGGTAGTTTTTTCCCTACTTGTAAGGGATGAGCCAATGGGATGAATTTCTCACTATTTTGTCTGCAGTTCATACCATACCAAAATTTTCCCATAGGATGAATTTCATTAACTTTCAGAGGACTTTTCAGAACATTTGGACTGGTTGAATTTCCCCCACTTTGAAGTAGATAGATTTTCATCCATTTATAGAATACTTTTCACTATGATATTGAGGTTTTTCAAACCACTAAGATACAAAATATATTTGAAAGTAGCAAAAAAAATCCCCCCTTCATCACACCCTCATTGGCCTGTTGCTGCTGCAGTGGGCTGTGGCACCCATGACCATCATCGTCTCACCCGTGCCCCACCCCATGAGCAGTGGCCCATAAGGCTGGGGGCGGGTGACGTGTCGTCCCCACCGTTGTTCACTGTTTGTAATGATGTGGTGACGTGGCCGTTAGCACCCGTGATCCACCCCACGAGCAGTGGCTCGCAGGGCTGGGGGCGGGTGCTGGGCTGTCGTTTGTGGTGTGGTGTTCGTGTCCGTGTGTCCCTGTCCCCGTCCACACCCCCATCCATGCCCATGCCCATGCCCAAGTCCCCGTCCAAGTCCCCGTCCCCACCCTGCGAGCAGTTGCTCGCAGGGGCGGGTAGGGGGTGCTGTGGTGGCTGTGGTGGCCCTCGTTCCCATCTTGCTGGACCCCTTTCCACCCCACGAGCAGTTGCTCGTGGCAGCAGGTGGGGGTGCTGTGATGGTGGTGGTGGTGGTGGTGTGGTCGTCATGGTGGCCGTCCCCCCTCGTCATCATCCCTCCCCGTCCTCCCCTCGTGGTGGTCGTTCGGCCTGCCCTGTCCTGTAGCACCTGCGATTCACCCCACAAGCAGAGGCTCGTGGGCATGGTGCAGGGGCCGGGGCTGCTGTTCGATCGTGGCATGCATCCCCACCCTCCCCTCATCGTGCTGTGCTGTGGTGACGTGGCCGTTAGCACCCGCGATCCACCCCGCGAGCAGTGGCTTGCAGGGCTGGGGGCGGGTGCTGGGCTGTTGTTCGTTTGTGCCTCCATCCCCTCCCCTCCTCTCCCCTCCCCGTCATTGCACCGTGGTGTGGTGACGTGGCCGTGAGCACCTGCGATCCATCCCGCGAGCAGTGGCTCGCAGGGCTGGGGCAGGTGCTGGGCTGTCGATCGTGGTGTGGCGTTCGTGGTGTGGCATTCGTGGTGTGGTGTTCATTCATGCCTCCCACCCACCCTTCCCTCTTGTCATTCCACCCGCAATCCACCCCATGAGCAGCTGCTCATGGGGCTAGGGCGGGTGGTGCATCATCAGTAGTAGTTTATCACCTAAATGTTAAAGAAATACAATTAGTTAATTAAGAGAAACAGGAAATAAACAAACACGTTGCGTCCAAAATAGGCCATTTGCAGCCACTTGGCAGCTGCATGGGGATGGGCGTGGGCGTGGTGGTGGCGTGTGTTGACGGAATGGGCATGGTGGTAGAGGTGTAGGGGAGCGTAGGTGGCGGCAGCGGGGTCGATGGTGGTGGTAGTGGTGGTGATGAGCTGCTGTGGTTGATGTTGATGTGAGTGATGTTCAACACTCATCACATGATGTGTTGAGGGTAGGCTGAAATGACTTAATTGCAAAACCTATACAGAGCAACAAGATCATGATGAAATTCAGCCTGTTGTGGTATGAAATATTATCACTAGAAAAGCATTAGGGCATGAAATATAAACAGTCAATTCAATCTTTAGTAGTAGAAATTAATCTACTAAAAGCACCTCATAATGGTATGAAATTTCTATTCTATCTTAGGCTGAAAAATACACCCCTTAATCCACACCTTTAAGGCAGGAAATATTATCCCATAAATTGTTGATAAACTTGATAAAAATTCATATGTTAGATGGTTGAAAATCCATACCCTCATCTTGGATTAAAATCATCCCCTGTATTTCATACCTGTATAAAATGAAATTTCATCCCATTAGATTAAGAAAATTTTGGAAGGTGATACATATGAACTCCATCCCTTGGATGGCTTAAATATGTGGGATGAAAATTCATCCCAAATTCATCTATCATGAATTCAGCCATTTATGTTGGGAAATTCAGGTTTCAGCACTTAAATGGTTGAAATCACTACTGTGCTAGGTGCACAGTGAAAGTTACCTAGAACAATAAACCATTGCACTATACTAGTCTTATTAGCACTAAAATGTTTGTGCTTAACATGGTGTTTGTGGCTGTGTATGACAAAGCACACAGCTGCATTGCCAGCTCATCCCTCCCTCTCATCACCACCACCACCAACAATGACACCCACTCCCTCCCTCCTTCCCTCTCTACCACCACCGCCATCACTTGACCAATGCCACCCCCCACACATTTCCAGCCCTCCACCATGACCTTCAACAGCCGCAGATGAGCCAAGCGGATGCAACAGGCCCAAACAACGATCAGTGTTGTTTGGGCCCCCAGTAAGTTTTTTGTTTTTGTTTTTATAAACTTACAACTAACTTTTTTACTATGTTTTAGGTTCTATTCTAGTGGTAATGATAGACACCAAAGCGACACAACCCACAGCTGCCCAATCCCCTCCTCCCCATTTGGACAGGATGTGAGGATCGAGCTGAGGGCCCCACCACAACCACCCATGGTGACGAGCAACACACCACCCGCCCCAGCCCCATGAGCAGCTGCTCAAAGGATAGATCACAGGTGGAATGACCATGACAACCAAGGGGGAAGGGAGACAACTATGACAGGGGGAGAACCCAATGCCACCACAACCACCATCCATCCCCGGCCTCACAAGCATCTGCTCGTTGAGTGGATGATGGGTGGAATGGTGATGCTGGAGGGGGAACAGGGGAGATGGTGAAGGAAGGGACAAACTGCACAGGAACAGCAGTACCACACCATGCCACTGCCATGAGCACCTGCTCATGGGGTGGATTGTGGGGGTCTACAGTAAAGATGCAAGAGAGAAGAAGAGGGAGAAGAGGGAGACAGTGCCCCAGCACCCGAACCCCACTGCTGCGAGCATTTGCTTGCAGGGTGGATTGGGTGCTAACGACCATGTCACCTCCTCCATGACAATGACAAACAGCACAGCACCCGTTCCCATGCCTATGAGCCACTGCTCGTAGGGTGGACCATGGGTGCAGATTGGACGACAACAATGAATGGCACAGCACCTGTCCCCATGCCTACAAGCCACTGCTTGTAGGGTGGATCACAGGTGCAGATTGGACGATGATGATGAATGGCACAGCACCCACCCCCATGCCTACAAGCCACTGCTCATAGGGTGGATCGCAGGTGCAGATTGGACAATAATGACAAATGGCACAGCACCTGCCCCCACATCTACAAGCCACTGCTCGTGGGGTGGATTGTGGGTGCAGATTGGATGGTGAGGGGAAGGGGAAGGGGGACCACAGGATAACAGCCCCTCTATATGCACCCGCTGTCTTGCTATGGAGCAAGGCAGCACTTTTCCCCTACTTAGCAAGTAGTGCTGTAATAGAGGGCCTTTTTTAGTTCTTTCATAGCTTCATCACTCAATGAGTGACAATTTTTTTTCCTTTTGTATCTTTGGAATTGAGCATAAAATAACATTAATAATACATATATACACTGCCAGTTTGGTCTAATGGTTAGTGGTTGAGCTGTAATGTGACCTCTTATAGTGAGGTTGAGGATTCCATTCTTGGTGTTAACACTAGATTTTAATGACAAGTTGTCTGAAAATTGCTGATGGCCATGTAAGGGCCATAAAAATTACAAAAGTGAGTTATTCCACATGGATTCCATGCAGGAATAATTCATGCAGAATTTACTCAGATGTTGACTTGCAAGCTTGACATGGAATCCGTGCGGACTAGCATGGAATCCACATGGACTAACACAGAATCTGTGTGCACCTTTTCTGGTAAGGTTGAAATCTGCACAGAATCCACATAATCCATATGGAACACCTGGGGGAGTGTAA
>QFEU01006327.1:0-10352 GCA_003316345.1 Tricholoma terreum | reverse complement strand
AAAACAAAAACAAAAAAAAAACAAAAAAACAAAAAAACAAAAAACTTGCCTTGGGCCCAAACGATGATAGATGTCATTTGGGCCTGCTTTCTGCCCTTTCTTGCCTGTTGATTGGTGTGGTTGTGGGTGTGGGAGCGGTGGCTTGGGGGATTGAGGGAGTGGTGGTGGCAGGAGAGGGAGGCGAGGAGGTGGGGATGTCAACGGTGGTGGTGGTGGATGGAGGTGATGGGTGGAATGAGTGAGCTGGCGTGATGTGGCTGTGTGCTTTGTCATGCACAGCCACGGCAATGGTACCTAGGGCAAATAGAAATAAAGGTAGGCAAGCCACTGTGTTCTAGTGGTTATGCTGCCCATTACTTATGTAAGAAAAAGTGGCAAGACCTAGGATTCGATTCTCTGAACTGACAATACTTTTTATATTAATAATAACAGTAAGTGGTAGTCCGAGCACTCCCAGTGGACTCCGATCGGCTAGTCCTAGGAATTCCAAGGACTATTCGGACTCCACTCGGACTCCAATTGGACTGGACTGGGACTGGGACTATTACTTTGCAGATACTTGGCTGGTGGACTAGTCCGATCGGAGTCCTAGTGGAGTCCAAGTGTCCGATTGGAATCCGATTGGAGTCCACTAGGAAAGGTGGGGGAGTGTAAAGATCTCCTGTTATGCCACGTCGTCATCCCTGGTATTCTTTCTTTGTCGTCATCCCCATCCCCACCGTCGTCTCCACTATTCTTCATCCCTGTTATTTGTCATCCCTGCTGTTTGCCATCTCCATCCCTCTCGTTTGTTGTCCCCGCCGTTTGCTGTCATCTTCATGTCATTTGATGTCCCCCCGTTCCACTGTCATCAGCACCTCCATGTCCCCCCATGAGCAGTGGCTCGCAGGCAGGGTGGTGGTGCTTTGTGATGTGGCACCTGTTGCCACCCTGCGAGCAGAGGCTCGCAGCAGCAGTGTAGAGTGAGGTGGCAGTGTTGGGTGCGGTTGTCATGGTCCAGAAAAAGCCCATTGCCACCCTGTGAGCAGCAGCTCACAGTGGTGGCAACAGGCTTCAGTACGTTGTTTCATAGGGTGGTGTTTCGTTATCAAACTAACAAGTACCTAGAAGAAAAAGGTTTGAGTTAGTTAATTAGTAAAAGGAAGAAATCAACTATAAAAAACATACCCTAGGGCCCAAATGACATTTGTTTGTCGTTTGGGCCACCTACTTTGTGTTTGTTCGGTTGTGGGTTGTTTTCATGGATGTGACAGGTTGTGGGAAATAATCTGCGAAGTGGTGTCACTTTTGTTTTTGGGAGCACAAACATGACCACATGGTCTGTGCACAGCCACAGGGTATATAAGCACCCATAAAATGACTCCTTTTCCCCCATGCTTGTCCTATTGCACGTAACTACAGTATTGATAGTAATAGTTAGTACTTTCATTAGTAATTTTTTCTTACTATCAATGTAACTATAAGTACATAAGTAGGATATATTATATTACTATGAGAGACTGGTTGCAACCAATTGCAACCGGTTTTATAATGGTTTTTAAATGTTTTAGAAGTAAGGCAACCTGCAACCCAACCATCCACGAAAGTGAGCAACCGCAACCGATGGTTCGGTTGCATTTGGTTGCGTTCGGTTGGGTTGCGGTTGTTTTTTTGGTCCACCCAACCGGACCTTTAAACACTAGTTGTGTAAGAAGTGCATTGTGGAAACCCATGGGCTGAACCCTTTACATGTTATCGAGGTACATGGATATGTTCTTTGGTATCATTTGTAATGCTTATTCCCATGACAGGCTTGTACCAACGGCACATATTTTAGTAAGGTATCCCTAAAACAGTTAGGCTTAATCATAAGACTGGGACATATCTGGGCTGAGGAGACTTGCAGTGTTAAGACAAGTGTCGACTCTTTCACTGTCCTAGACTTACATGGTATACATGATGTTGCCATCGAGTTTTGCCATTGCTCAGACATATCGCCCCACATCCAGCTTCTGAGGTTTGGCTGGTATCCTGTGACTATTGAACAACCGCAGTCTGCAGCCACTTTGGTGGCCCTCAAGTTTTTTCAGCTTCTTAATTTCGAATCAAAAATGACTGCTTTCGAATTTCATAGTCTATTGAGTCATTTGACCAACAATGCTGGGATGCAACCTACTAAAGTATGTGGTGCTGTTAACATTAGTGTTCATTGATTGAGCCTCCCGATCATAGGATCGGTATGAATCATTGGCTCAGATGTCAAGACAGTATCGCCACCTGAAATTGCTGAAATGTTCTGGAAGAGGCCATAAGGTTGGAGGTGTAGCGGCAACTCAGCCCAGAGAATGCACTGTCCAATGTCCACCCTGTCCTGAGCCTGGAGTGAACATGACACCTGGATGGGAACATGCATTGCCAGAAAAAAGGTATATCACTGTTACAAAAATTCTATAGACGCATCACTCAGCTGGGAATTTAGATATCTTCATCAATTATTTCTTGCTCTGGACGCAAACTTTTATCTTAAGCGACACGATGTATCTGGTGAAGACAAGGACCCGAGCTACAGCCTGGGATGGGCATATTTTGTACCAGAAATTGCATACAGAGCACATTTGAAAAAGTATGAATCAGAGATTGTTCAAAGTGTCAGTATCAGCCCTACTGTACCTTGTTTATTTTCTCTCTGACTTTCCATGGTTGCAGCACAGCACATGTTCCAATCATCAAGCCGTTAACAGCTAATGATCGGGCAAAGGTCTTGCTGCTACTGGAGTTGGAGCAGTGGATTGCAGGCATGGTTTCAAGATGGGCAACAGTGTGGGTGACCTCCAAAAAGGCGAACAGTTTGTGTTCCAGTTACCTTATCGGCAGTGGTTTTCATAACGTCACAACTAGATACATCAACATGGACTACATCTTCTTCTGCAGTCTGCATCTCCTAAACCCCAAAAAACTTCTCCGGTTCATCATTTCCTACGATATTTGCTGTCAGTGGTACAAGCATTTGTGGGAACGAATGCTCAAATATTCATCAGAGCTGCATATCGACTATAGGGAACAACTTTGGACCTTCCTCGTTCCTCGTTCCATTTACCGGCACATGTCATGAAATGCCAGACAGCTTTCTCTTTCAACTTCAACAGGGGTGTTGGCCAAACGGAAGGGGAATCACTGGAATGTGGATGGTCGGATGCCAACAATGCTGCTGGCAGCACTTCGGAAATGGGCCCAGGAAACCGCAGAGATGTGATGGACGATCACTTCAGTGACAGCAACTGGAAGAAGACAACAAAGATGGGTTTGTCTTCCAATTTCTGATGTTTGTGGATATCAAATAAACCAAGTTGCAGGTGTATTGCTCGCAAGTAAGCTTAAGATTGGGATGCAGGAAATGGCAAGATACCAGGCTTATCATGAGGAGTGGGTGCTGTCATTGCCAGAGAATCAAATCGCGAAATGGGAAAAAGAGCTCGCACAATGGGAGGAAGACCATTCCACTTTGAATCTGTATGAGAAGCAATTCACCAGTGAGCTTGGCACTAACTCTTCCCTCTGACACTAATCTAATGCACGTTAGCTGTCTCACTTCAAGAAGTACGCAGAAGACTGGCTGAACGCAACACAGTTTCTGGACAAGCATTTTCGCTACACAACAAATTCTCTGCATCTCAATTGATCGTCTTGGGGATGGACTTCAAAGAAAAACAGTATGTGCGAACTGCTATTTCTCAATCAAGACACATGTACTGAAAATATTCCAGGCATCAAATTGCTGATGAAACCAAGGCTAATCCTTCTGCAGAACAATGAACCAAGTTGCAGAACCAGGCAAATACGCTGCATAGGAAAATATTAGCTTGGATTGACATCCAGCACCTCTATATCCCTGGTCTCCATTCATACCATCAGGTGGACAATGCGCAGGAGATTTCGATCCAAGAAGTTGAGCTATATTTGCCTTCATCAATCTTGGTGTGGGGTTTGAACATTCATTGCGATGTTTGCCTCCTGCACATCGAGTTTGAACTATGCTGAGCTCAAGCTGATGACGCCTTGCAGGAGGTACGCAATAATCTCCAGCTTCGTAGTCATGTGAAGCAAACAAAAATGCAATCCCACCATGGCCAACGCACTAATACATGGTCGCTAGGTACGATCACACACCTTAACGACAAGATCAATGCAGCTGCTCTCAAATATTGCCTGGCTCGCAACGCGGTGTTCCTTTTGGCACACCACCTGGGCGAAGATGTCCCCATCAAAGATTTTTCTTATCTCAGGAAGAAGGACATCTCTCCGCTGTGGGATGACTCTGAATCTCAACATGCAAAAGATCAGCAGAAAAAGGAGAAGATGACCAAGCGACAGACAGTCAACTCTAAGGGTGACAACAATGTGACAGCTGTCTTTTGGATTTGGAAATGGTTGGGAGAAGCTGCAGTTGATGGTGACGAGTTGCTGCAAGAGGGTAAGTGACAGTGTATCTATGTGATCCATGATAATGACTATAAGTACAGATTTGTGCATTGAGTTCTGTAAAAGCAAGGCCAGTGCAGATTGTTGGCGTGAAGAGGTGGAATTGTTGAGAGAGGAGATGGCTCGGACCAAACGGTTATTCCAGTTTTGCTCATCCAAATGGTCTGCTCTTGCAAGTAGCCAACCCCATGGCACCCCAGGCAACAAGGCCAAAGTTGAAGGACAACATGCTTACGCTCTTGAGCAGGCTGCACAGTTCAATCACATGCACAACTGCTATGTTTCTCTCTGGGAGGGCATTTGAATATACTCATACTGTGTACCTGTCGATAAGCACAATGGGTAGATTCATCATTGCTCACACATGGAAGTTTCATACATTTTCATCATACATGCTCTGTAGTCTAACACACAGCCAACCTGTCATACACATCAACACGCTTGCATTATTAGCTGTCACCTGATGGAATGGTATACCAGTGCTACACATTCAACATTCACCGAGATGCCGAGATGGGATCATGTCTGCCACACAATATGTCAAGGGATGAAGCAACCCTGAAGATATTGGTTTCTTCGCCTTCCATGGAACACCAAGCGGTGCATGCTACCACTCCCTTCCCTTGGCCACCAAGTAGTCAGTCATATTCAAGATTGCTATTATGATTAAATTTTTATTCAGATGCAAAATCATACTCGTCAACCATGAATAGCATGTGAGACCGGTGAGGCCTGCAGGGCAATTAGCAAATGCTTGGCCGCTGTCTTTGGTCTTCATTTCTAGCCGATTCAATGACCTGGCTACAACGTGCCCCCCATTGGCATCTGGTAACTGGTGGTCAGGCTTTGTTTGACTCACAGGCTCACAAAAGTAAAGGTATGATACATGATCGCCCTTCTCCTCATTTCTTGACTCCCATATGCTTAACAACCTTTTGCTGCTGGTTTTAGGTACTTATTGATCTATCACTTCAACACTCACTCATCTACACTCGTCTAGATTCCCTGCACACCTGATTGAGTATGCGAAACAGACGATATTCACGCTGAAAGGTCAGGAAATTGGCATCACTATTAGCGAATGGTTTGTTCTGACACATCAATATCTAGGTATAATGTCCATGCTCGCCAATGCATTGACGCGACGTGATTCCATTCCAGGCATATATGTCGTTTTCATGCAAAATGTACCTCTAATTAGAACAAACACTCGATGCATATTTTACTCTAATTAGAAGTCTTTTCACACATACAAAATTTAACAAAACTACCCACCTTCCCTTTTCATCCAAAAAGGGAAGGATCTAAGCTTTTGCAAAAGCCATTCCTCTAGTGGTCCTATGTCAGAATGGCTCCAATTATGTTCTTGACCCTCAAGACCTTCATTTTTGTGCCTCAAATCAAAACATTCCTTACAGCCAAGCCAAGCCTGCCGAGCTGAGATGCGCAGATGATGATGAGCCAAGCCGATGCATCAGCGCATCAAAACTTGACGTGCTTAACTAATATTGCCACTGCGCATGAAGAGGGCCAACCATTCGATGACCCTCCCCTCCCTCGCTACGCTGGGGGGGTCCCCCAAGCTGGGTCATCTCAGGTTGGCACACTAAAGCCTTGTTCGTGCATTGATGCCAAGCCGGCTAACCCTAACAGGCTAATCGGACCCTAACTGAACCTTAACCAAACCCTAACTGGCCTAACCAAACCCTAACTGGTACGCCCCCCGGCGGCATGGGAACTGAAGTAATTACCTTTTTCAGGGGTATTGGACACATATAGTGATAGTATGATTTGTAGTTAGAAAGTATTTTGCAAAATTATTTAGCTTCTAGTCAGAGTAATATTTTGCAAAATGGGTCTTCTAATGTTGAAGGTAACATGCATTGACCTTGTATTCTAGTAGAAGACAATTTTGCAAGCCAGTGCCAGTGGCTGGTGTCCATTCAACAGACCGAATCCAATCTCAGAGGCTGTTCTTCAAAAACTTCTTGGTCAGATATTTAAGATATCTTTTTGAGAAGGGTATGTTCAAGGTGACGGTAATTTTTGTGTTACATACAGACATTGCTCTGAGATGGGAAACTTAATTAGAGAGAGACGATCTCACCATCCCTGGAAATCTTGACACTGCCACCAAGCCACCCAGCTTTTCTGTCTACCTTGATGCGATTGTGAAGGAACTTTTCAAAGTCTGCACCATCAAAGACACCATCTGCAGGGACGAGGTGACATGGATCAGTGCCTTTCAACGTGATGTGATGCAATGGGATGATGTGGATCAGTGTCCTTCAATGTGACGCGACATGCAGCTACAAACATAAGTAATGTGCTGAAAATGGATGGTGAGCATTATTAATAATACATATGCTCTTCTTGCAACCACTTACTCTGATTGAAGGTCCTGCAATACATTGCTCAGCTCTAAATTCTTACAATCTGTTACTGTACTCAGATTTATTACATCAGTTGCTCTAGTAAGTTCTTGCAACATATTTTTCTATGTAAATGCTATGTTGTAGTATAAGTTAATACAAGATTTTATTGCAATGGAATTTTTGAGAAATTTTGCAATATGTTTTATTGTTTAGCAAAGCCAGAGCAGGTATACATGATATTGACTTCAGACTATAGGGATGTTTTGCAAAATAAGTACTCTAGATTAGAATTGTTTTTGCAGAAACTTTTTAATGTGGTGGAGGAAAATCTTGCAATATGTTAACCGGTAGTATTGCAAGCTGAAGGTTGTCACTACCAAGTGCTATGAAGGTCTATGTATTGTACTGCATGCACTATACGAGCTATGAGGCACTTATGAGATTAGTTGCGGTATTATGGTTTACCGTGGGAAACATCTGACATTGCTGATGTATGCTTTTGTGTGCTTTATGAATGCTTGGCATGTTTAATAGCCCAAGCTTATGGGTCTTGTGCCATGTCTGGAACAAACCCAGAGCCAAATTAGGAAATGACAAATTGTGATGACACCATCTCCCAATTTGGCTCTGGATATTGCGACCGGACAACAACCTGCTGCCCCACCGCGCGTTGCTGCATAGCATGCCCAAAAATACATAGGCATATTCTATTTACTTGTTGTAGTTATTAGAGTCAAATGGACCTTGAATTAGACTTGTCTGTGTGACAAAAATCATGAATCTGACCTTTGGTGTTGATAGATATGGCTGCACTTTAGTGTGGAGAGAAAAATATTATAATTACAACCAGATGCTGTGTACAAGAGCATATAGGTTCCAAGATGCTGAATTTCCCCTCTGATTTAAGGTACACCATGCAGTAGTGTGAGTGATAAATTTTGTATTCAATTTGATTGTCAATCCCATGATGGCAAGGCTGCTACTACTAGGAGCAAAACAATGGCAATAAGACAGGTCATGATACTAATAGGATGGGAGATTTCTTTTTGCAATCATCTCTATTCATGTCCCCAGAGAATGTCAGGCTAGAAATTTTCAGTTTTATAGCTTTGGGGCACTGAAATCTGCAATACTTATATGATTCTTTAATTTAAGCCTGCACATATGAAAGTTCAGTGCCGCAGGCAGAGAAAACAGTGAAAAAGTCGAAAAAGTCAAGAAAAACTTAGTCATGACACAAGGGCTCAAACTCATGACCAACAGTAAAAGATGTTACAGTCATACAAAGATTAATCCACCTGAGCTACTACAACTTATGTATAAAGTACTCCATAAATAGTGGTGTGCTTGGCCCGGCCTCAGGCCGTGAGCCAGGCCAAGCCGGGCCCAAATAGGCCAAGCCAAGCCGGGCCATGCTGACGGCTTCATGGTGGCTTTGGCCCGGCTTGGGGTTCTGAAAAGCCAAAGCCAAGCCGCCAGGCCGCGGCTTTCTTGGTAGGTGCCTCCACTGAAATTGTTTGGTGGTGGGTGGCGGCGGTGGGAAAATAACTTCAATGTGGTAATCGATCATTGATCGAGTCCCCAATGTTTCTGAGTCCCACCATCAATCGATATCTATGACGGCGCATCCCAGCGCTTCGATACTAGCACTAGCTATATCAACTTACTACGTTACCACCCCCTTCGACCTGATTCGATGGAAAACCTCATGCATGGTGGCAACCTTGCCACATCATCCTCGTTTTTCGCATTTGTAGTATTGGCAATGGCTTCACATCATGGTAGGTAAAGGTTTTGTTGTTCTTTGCATACTTTATATACAAAGTTTCTCCCCTAGTTTCTCACCACGACAGCCCACAAACGCCTACCACACCTCTTCCCTGTCTAAAGAGGATGCGAAGTCACCATAGACTGCCCTACCAACAAGGTAAAAATCCCGTACATACTGCTGATGGCCTCACCTCACAGCTAGACAAACGCAGGGTGACACTACTGATGACTGGGCAACAGCCTCGGTGGCGATGTGCACGCTGAGAACATAGTGCGACAACGGTATGGGATGACAACGAAGACAGGGAGGACCTGGCGGGCATGCAGGCAGCGCGGGAATGACAACATACGTAACACCACACCCACATTACCTCCACCGCTGATCACCTTGCCTCATGTCCCAGCTAGACAACTGCAGGGTGCATGAGGGGTGGTGCCAGCGATGCGGCGATCATAGTATGACAACAACAAGAATGGCGGGGAGATGGGTATGGGACGACAGCGAAGACGGCGACAACTGAAGATGGCGACCACAGCAAAGATGAGGATGACGACAAAGATGGGGATGGCAGCGAAGATAGGGACGACCTGGTGGACATGAAGACGACAACACAGATGGGATCCAACAGATTGACGGCAGGCGGACAACGATGAGAGGATGTCCACGTCACAGAAACGATATGATAGGGACCGATCGCTGCCCCGATATCCACTCAACGGCTGTGCATACAAGATGTTCCGTTATCCCTCGCTCGCTCACAATGTGAGCCACGTATTTTCAATAGTCATGTATCTACTACTCATTTGTGCAAGTTTAATAAATACATCTTATTCACACTTGGCTTTGTAGCGACCCGAAGTGAATGTAAGGGGGTCGTTTGTCGCCAGTCTAAGCTATCAGACAACAATAAATTGCTCGCATTCCCTCCTTGTACGTCCAATGGCCCTGTAGGCCAAAATTGAACATTTTACACCCAAAAGCCGTGGCCTGAGCCGGGCCAGGCCAAAGCCAGGCCATAGTTGACGGCTTTGGCCTGGCCCGTGTGTTGAGAAAGCCAAAGCCGCCTCAGGCCAAGCCAAAGCCGGGGCTTTCAGGCCAAGCCAGGCCGGAACACCACTATCCATAAACCTCAAGATCCTCAAATATTAATTTTTGATTGTTTTTCATTTGTTCCAGACATAGCACCAGAGCCAAGCTTATTGAGCTTTAGAGTTGCTTGACTTGCTTATTGAGCTTGAAACTTTGCTTGAAGACCAACTGAAGACATTGTTTAGATTTGGGCTTAGGCCAAGCCCCGAAAAGTAAGCCCACTAACTTCTGAGAATAAGCCCAGTAAGACGAAAAATAAGCCCACTAAGCAATTCGACTTGGCTTAGCCTAAGCAATGTCGGGCTTAGCAACTTCCGGCTTGACGGTGCTTAGAAGCTTCGTCAAGCCTCATCAAGCACCGCTAAGCACCACTAAGATATTTTGGGATTTTCCTGATGGGTTCAAAGAATTCTTAGCATACGAGGCAATGATGGCGAGCCTATGTTGGGTTAGAACAAATGAATCAATGACGCATAAGGGCTTTTTAGGCCATATGATTAGAAGTGACAAAAAAAAATTTGATAAACTATGTTTTACCGGATGTTATACTCATCCTCAACCCTGGTATCGGAATTTTAGTTCCCCCATCCGGTCTGAGATCTCGTGCAACTCCATATTCCTCGTCATCCTCATGTCTCTCTCGTACCCCACCAGCTCGT
>QFEU01006323.1:0-14798 GCA_003316345.1 Tricholoma terreum | reverse complement strand
ACTTCTTGCAGTCCCATATCGAGCGAAAGATGTGCCAGCTCTGAGAGCCGAGTTTGGTCACCCAGACGTCGTTATCTTATTGACCTGCCTCAGCTATTACTATCAGGGATTATCCAAGGATCAGCTTGATCAATGTTTTCAGCTTCTGTACAAGCTCGACAACCCAACTGAAGAATACGATACATGGGTCTTTCATGATAATTCGATACCTGAAGCGCTATGTCAACTCAGCGGAGTCAACACCAGTGACCCTAAACAGTGTGAAGAGTGTCTGTTTCCTCTGTTCCACCGCCGCCAGGCTGTAGTCGACTTCTACTTATCGCAAGTAGTATTCCCGAAGCAGGCCAAGGAGTTTCCTGAGAAGCTAGCGACTTCGGGGTGGGATATTGCTGAGGTCAAAGAGAAGCTCACAACCGGTTTCAGTGGCACAAACGATAATCGCTATCTCTTGCCGAGCTCTATCATCCAAGACGATCCTATTGGCCAGTTGAGTACCAATGCGAAAGTTCTCACCTACCTATTACAGTCGGAAAATAACCACTATCTGTGCACCAACCCGAGCGGCCAAGCATGTTCAGCTCAGCGCTTTTTGGAACTTCTAGTTGGTCAGACTCCAGAAATTCGAGTCTTACTGGACGTCGGAGCGCAGATGTTGGACCTGCAAAACCAGGAGCTTGCTGAGCATTGGCTGTCTCTGGTTCCACCTGATGTCCTAGCTGTGGTCTTCTTTGGAGACAACGATGAACTAGCTGTGTTGACCCGAGATGGAATACTCGAATCGTTTGTTTCGTCCCCTTTCAGCCAGCAGCTGGGAAAATGCCTGGTGTACTTGGATGATGCCCATACCAGGGGTACAGATCTGAAATTGCCCCGGAACTACCGTGCTGCTGTCACATTGGGTCCGAAAGTAACGAAAGATCGACTTCTACAAGGTCAGCAAACATTATATATCTTCAGTAGTGATGTTAACCCCGATAATAGGTTGTATGCGCATGCGAAAGCTTGGTCACGGGCAGTCGGTCATGTTTTTCGCTCCGCTAGAGGTGGACAGGAGAATACGAGGGTATGCTGACAAATCTTCCGACAAAACAATCGAAACAATAGATATCTTACGATGGGCCATGTTCATGACTTGCGTGGACATCAAACATCATATTCATCACTGGGCACAACAGGGATTGGACTACAAGAACCGAAGCGAGGCGTGGGGGAGGTTTTGCGATAATCCATTGTCCATTAACATTCTTCAATCGTCCTGGCTGCAAGCAGAAGCTCGCAGCCTGGAGATTATGTATGGGGTGTCGAACTCTGCAGGTCATAACTCTGAACAGATTCATACTGCTTTCGACATCCCCGCTATCCGTGATCGGTGCCTAAAACTCGGAGTTCATTTCCTCTCGGATCCACGAATGGAAGAGGAGCAAGAGCGCGAAGTGAACCACGAAATTGAGAGGGAGCGTCAGGTGCAACGCCCTCCCAAGACACAACCTGCGAAGCACGCCATTCACCCTGATCTCTGTACATTTTTGGAGACAGGCGTCGTTTCACAACTGTCACTGGCATTCTCATCGCCCTTTACCACCACGGCGGACTCATCTCCCGAGTGTTTCTTCCGGTCTCCAAACTTACTTGCCACGAGGGACTTCTCCACAACTATTTCCGGTCCGGTTTCCAATGTTAATGACTACCTGCGTCCTGTCAATTGGATTGTTACGAGTGCTCTTCCATATGGAACGCTTTTCGTGATACTTAGCCCCTACGAAGTGAACAAGCTGCTCCCAGCGATCCGTCGGAGCAAAAAAGTGCACCTTCACCAATATTCTGCCAGAGTTACGCAAACTATGAAGTCATTCGAACACCTCATGTTCTACTGCATCCCATCGTTACCTTCATCTTGGGTTTCCCCGCCTATCGATCTAAGAAATCGGCTTAATCTCTGGGCGGGACAATTATATCTGGAGGATCTTGAAACGTACGTGCGACTGTGCAATTTCCTGGGGCTCTACACGATTGGAACCCCTATCGACATCCCCATACAAGCGGATGGTTTCATCCAACCGCATCATCGTCTTCGCATAGCGCTGCCCTATTCTCCTTTCACCGAGAGTCCGCTGCCATTCTTGCGAGAGCTCGCAGGGCTTCGGCGGAAAGGGATGGGCTACCTATCGAGTCATCTAGGGAAGATTCTTCATGCAAAATTGTTGACGCAGGAAGACTTTCTTCGATAATTGAACGTGGAGGTATGTTTTCCCTGGCAGAATTTTTGAGGTCGTAAACTCATGTCACTACCGGCAGGTATTTGATCACTCGTGCGTCAATAGTGATGTCCGTGTTGGAAACCATTGTATTCTAGCAGTCGTACCGTACTTATTCTGATATCATTGTACATAACCACGTCAAGTTGTTTCAAAGACAATCCTAGTTAGTTGTCACAGCAAATTAGCGGGTAGCTTGGGGTCCGAAAAGGACCAGAGTCTCAATTTGACTATTGGAGGGTAGACAGGTGCGGAGCATCTGGTAGGGAGTGACGGTGTCGTATATAACTGCTAAACTACGTAAGTAACGTAAACTATTTATCCTAAGATTTTCGCCGTACTTCCGCATTCCAAAACAATCTTCACAGAATTAGTACGGACGGTTGTTCACATACCCATCTGAACATATAATACGTATACAGCAAACTTCGAGATCCAAAAGAATTGAGCAAACCAGCTGGATGCGAACTGACAATTTGAAGGGATGGCGTCGTGTGATCTAATAATGCTGCAAGGCTTGTGTGTAATGTAATAACAAGACGAAAGTGACAGATCCTGGATGAACGAAAGCGTTTGATTACTACACAGCATTATCAAACGGGCAGATTCCAAAGCAATGCCAGCACCAGAGAAGCGAAGCAGGATTGTGTGTTTATTTCACAGTATGAGTTTTTTGACACAAAGATCCATTCGGGTGGTATTTGATTGTGAATTTAGACGGGGCATGGAAAGAAATATTTTGCCGTCATGAGTAACAGAGGTGCACGGTCAGTTTTGACCTAGCATCGGGCCGGATAATTGTATGTACACGCTCGCAACGCAGGTGGAGCAGATAATAGCAGCGAGAGCAATTTCGTGTTATGTTCATGGGTACATGGGCCTCTTGACGGAACCGACAGGGCGCAACTGGTACCTGGACCCGAACATTGGTTCGTAGGTTATTGTATCACCAATTGGCAGTCCCAGAGTTTCTTGCTAGGCCTCAGCAGAACCGGTGTCGTAATCAGGAACACATGCAGACCCGAATACCAGCCGCTTCTTTTCCTTCACTTGCGTCTGCACTTGCACCTGTACCGTAAACGGCGTGGCAGTCGCAGGTGGGATAGGAGAGGTCGGAGAAGGCGAGGTCGGAGAAGGCGAACGCGAGATGGAAGTCGCATAGCCCGTTGACGTCGATGGCGTCGGCGAGCTGCCGGACGAAGGCTGCGGAGAGTTCGGGGTATTGTCAATCTGACTATTATCGGGAGTATGCGAGTCTATGTCGAGTTGTGGGAGAGCATGCGAGTGGAAGTGGTTTTGCGGGGGACGGATAGGTGACTTTGACCTTGATCTTGTTTTCGATCGTGATGGACGGGAGGCGAATGTAGGTGACAGAGGTTTCGTGTTCAGATTCGCCAAAGGTGGCCCGTTTAACTCGTTATGGGCGGACGCGAGCTTTGAAGAAGTGGTATGAGGTGGTGGAGTAGACGCAGTGATCGTCGCGCTCGACAACGAATGTGAATGTGAACTCGAGTAAGGTGTTGGTGTGTCTGGGCCAGCTGATGCAGCCTCTGACGCGAAGGCCTCTGAGCGGGGGTTCATCGTTGCTACAGACGCTGATGCCGACGAATCTGAGGGGGATGCACCATTCGACCCTGGAGCGGAATTAGTGTTAGTGATATTATGTCGATGGTGGTACATGTGTGGTTGATACTGTGCAAGGAAGCTCGGGGCTGGGTATAAGACCCGTGGAGAGCGAGGCACGGTCGTTTGGTAATATACAGTTGCGCCAGTCGATGATTCGCCTAGGCTGCTTTGGTTAAGGTGGTGATGGTGGTGTTGACTTTCCTGAGGAGATGGTGCGGAGGACAAAGGGGACGGCGGGAGTGGGATGGATACGCCGATAGGTGTACGCGGCTTTGGTGTGTCTGAGGGTGGGCTAGGGGGCCACGCTGATAAGGGACGAGCACGTGGAGGGCCGGGTATCGGTACTGAGCGTTTGGTTGTGGGGAAGTCAGACCGGGAAGCTGAAGGAGAGAGGGGAGAAACATCGTTGGGACGAGAGAGTCGGACGCGGCCACCAGAGTTATTGAATGGTAAGCTGAAACTGCTCAGCCCGCCCGTGGACTGAGGAGCACGAATGACTGTATCCTGGGTATGCCACGATGGCCTTCTCTGCGGACCTCCTCCCAAATTCGCATTCCCATTTATACCAGTCACAGCCTCGCCCTCAGTGAAGGACTTTACACTGTTCACGTCATCTGACTCTGTCGCATCCGACGGGTCAAGCTCTTCATCTGTCAAAAACTCGCTATTGCTCGACGACTCGTTATTGTTACACGTCTCTCGCGCCTCTGTAGAGGACGTTGCGAGCTGCAGTCCACGCCCAAGCTGACTCTCAAACAGAGAGTGGGCAGCAGAAGGTGCCTCCGCAGGAGGTGGGCTGGTCCACTTCCCTCGTTTGGGAGCCATGTGTTCGGGTGGGGGGCGGATTGTAACGGAGGCTGGCTGGACGGAGGGCCGTGTGCCGGGCTCGAAGAATTTAGTTGTGGGGGAGAGACGTTCAGGACTGGGTGCGCTGGCCCCGGCTGCTTTGGGGCGGACGGACTGGCTGTCGACGGAGTAGGGTGTTTGTGGAGGGAGGTTGGAGGGCCGAGGAACGACATAGGAAGGGGCGGAGACGAGGTCTTCGTCTTTGCGCTCTTCGCAGAGTTCGGCGAGGGCGATGATGGCGCGTTCTGGGCGCGTTGCGAGGATGCGGGCTGCACGCATAAATTCGCCCCGGATCTGGAGGGGGGGCTTAATTTTGGGATGGAGTGACTGGGAGATGAGCTCACGGTGTATAGTCCGTCTTTGGTGACACAGCGTGCGACGTTGTAGTCCATCTCGAACGGATCCTATGGGGAGTGTCAGACATGAAGGGTACTACCATGCATGGGCTGGTACCTCGATGCAAAGCCGATTGCGCTCTCGTGAGTCATTGTAGCGACCACCCGATAGCTATTAGCCAGTGCATGACGATCAAAGCATGTATGACAGTAAATAGCAATGCGTACATCATTCTGCCAGCCCTTGGAGTCTTTCTTTAGAAGCCCGGCCCGTATTGAGGCTACACCAGTGTTGTAAGTAAAGTCCCGGGAGTAGTATCGAAAGAAATCAATCAGCCTGGATGAAGAGGATTCAATTGCTGATAGTCATCCGACAAGTCAAGGACTGACAGTTCTGCGACATTTTCTCTGTTGTCAGAATGCCATCGTTGCCTCAGAAGCTCGATGTCATCGAAGAACCAGGTGTTGTGTCCATTGAGGTGTGTGTCCTCCTGGAAGCCTGTCAACAGAGAAAATGAGATAGGAGTCGAATGGCTTACCTTTGTTATGGGACGTAAAGGAGGCATTTGTTGAAGATTGGGAAGGACTGGTGGGTTCTTTACGTGTACGAGGAAATAAATCACGAGTAGGACATATCCATAAGAGGATAGGGTGCCCTTGTAAGGTGAGTTGATTTTTCTGGATCAAATTGATTAGAGTTCATCCGATATGATAGACAGGAGAAGGACATACCGTCGTTTGCTCCACACTTTGACTGGAGATCGGGCGGATGATCAACGCGGGTTCGAGGAAAAGAAGAAAGACTCACGGAAGAGAACCATGGTTCTGACACGGGTTGGATCAACGAGTGCATAGCACATGAGGAGGCGCGTATTCTCGAGGGCAAGTCTGTTTTCAAAGCCGATGTCGCAGGCGATTCCCAGAGGGAGTCCTGGAGACGGATCGAGTGAGAGCTTGACGATGGGTATTCGCGCATGAGGTAGAGTTTTGACGTGAAATTTTGTTTCTGTGGATAGGATGAGAACGAGAATGTGAAGTAGTGCATGGAAAAGTACATACCACGTTCGAGGAGGTCTCCTAGCATGGTGACTAGATCTGTGGCTGCGAGGCGTTCCTTGGAGTCGATCAGACAACATAGGTCCATATCTGGGAGTGTGACAGATGATTGGATGGTTCAGAAAGAGGGCAGAGAAATGGGGTATACCAGAGTTTCGTAAACTGAAGCCGTTGGCGGTGCTGCCGAAAGACAATAGACGACTGTCTGGTTCGATGGTGCGGATGAGGCGTTCTAGGAGTTTGCGGACGTCATCCCTGACAGCCATTTCTTCTGTTGTTGGTAGGAGCTGGATGACGAATTCGAAGAGACATTGGGAGAGGTCTTCGACGAAGCGCTGCTTGGAGGCAAGTCTGCGGTGTGAGTTGTGTGAGTGGGGATCGCGGTAGTGGATGGGCTGGGAGTGGGGGGAGTGGGAGTAGGCCATGGGGTATGAGGAGGAGGAGGAGATGGAAGACGGGAGAGGGAGGTGGTGGTGGGGGGTTTACTCGTCTAGCAGTCGCTCGCGGTGTTGTGCCTTGTTCGGCCACTCCTTAGATCACTTCCTTATTAGGCCACATTAGCAGTAATTTCTCCTGTAATACATCTACCACGATGCATAACATGATACCAAAATGAAAACAGCAGTAAAATGCCTCAGCATGCGGCAGCAACGTGCGACTTTGTTGGTGAATTGTGGGCTACTAACAAACAGGTGATTCCCTGACGTGAGAACATTTTGCATGGGGAATACGCATACAGCTTGTCTCGGCCGCATCACACATTTGTTTAGACGTATTTGTTCTGGACTGCTCATCGTCGACGCCGTTCTCGAGCCCCGCCATGGCTTTCTTCTCCAGGCCCCAGTCTACTGCCGTACGAATAGTCAATCCAAACACTCAGGATGAAGTGAGATCTACCAATAAAGGTCTCTTTCAATGATTATTGTCTGTTCAACAAACCTTTCATGCATGTCAATCAGATTCTGTCCAACGACAATGCAGGAATGTCATGATTCACGGGTACGCCGTCATCTCTTTGTTCTCCACTAACCTTACAAAGGAGCACTAGATACTGTAAGTATCAAGATAAGGGCTGTCCATTCTCTCATCCATCCGTAAGACGCTTTGTTCCCTGCCTAATTCCTTTCTGACTTCTTCTACAGCAACCAGATCCCTCGCAACCGCCGTATGTCGGCTCCTAGTACAAGACATCATCTCGTCTAATTCCTCTCCAGTTCCTCAGCTTCACCGGCTCCAGACCCACCACTTCCCCAGACAACCTCGCCCCAGCTCGTCAACGTCAACGCCCCAGTATTCGTGCCCAAGGCGTTGGCATCCGTCGTTACGCCTACTGAAACCACTCCGCTGGATCAGTCACCGACGGCGACGACTGACCTTCGTGTGGCTTCGTAAGCTCTTTCTCGGCCGCCCCGGTCGAGTCCCGTTGATCCATATGCTAGCCCGCCTGCCCCACAGGCAATGGCGCAAACAGATTACCAGTTCATGAATGATCCGCAATACGACCCTTATGCCTACCCTGTAGATGAGGACGCTATGACGCAACAGATGGAACAGGTAAGTCGCATGCTTTTTTCGGCCGTACGTAAATAAAAATGCGTACTATAGATGGACCCACATTTTTACGACGACCAGTATGCGGGATATCAAGCCGAGTACGGCCAAAGCGGAATGGACCCGTATTATGCACCTGCTCCTCCTGTATTTTTACGCCAGCCGGTACGACCTCCCATCTATCCTATATTTCATTGTGTTAATCCCTTCACCAGCTAAACTACCATCTCTACACTCCTACTCCGCTCCCCAACTTTGCCTCTGCCGCCAGCGACAGCCACTTTGTCCCACCTTCTTCCCAGCTCCGTGAAGTTCTCCAGAAACGCAGCGAGACCATTCGTAGTACACCCCCCATCGGTACATTGACACACCATCTACCGAATTTTCCTCATGCTCATGAGGTATCCAGGCCTGAATCTCCCAGAAGAATTGCAGGGGTACCATTCACTTGTCCCGCTCGAGGCTCATGCAGGTACTGAACGGAGAAAACTCGGCAACTGGTTTTCTGTCGTGTATCGAGCCATTAGGTCATCGGATGGTATGCCATATGCGCTTCGGCGTGTTGAGAGTAAGTAATACATCTACTATATGCGCGGTTTTATTTATTACTTGTTTGTTAATAGACTTTCGGTTGACCAACCAGTCGGCGTTTGGGCCAATCGAGGTCTGGTCGAACCTACGGCACCCGAATATCGTATCGGTAAAGGAGGCATTCACCACTCGGTCTTTTTCGGACAATTGTTCGTCTTTCTTCCTTCTCCCGAACCAAAACCCAGCCCACCTGAAATTTACAGCACTCGTAGTTGTGTACGCGTATCATGCAGATGCGCAGACGCTCTATGACGCACATCTCAAACCAAAGGCCCCGACGATGCAGAAAAACCACTATGGGCGTCCCACACACCTACAAGCGCACCATCCAACTCAGGTCCCGGAACGTACGATCTGGTCGTATATAGTCCAGATTGCGTCGGCTATCAAGAAAGTTCATGATGCAGGCCATGCGGTGCGGATGGTCGATGTGTCCAAGGTCCTGTTGACTGGACAGAATCGGTGGGTCCTCTTTTCCTTTCCCTGAATCTTGCCCATGTGATATGGTTACTTCTTGTTCTCGTGGCTTGCTGTTAGGGTCCGCATAAGCTCTTGTGGGATTGTCGAGGTGATGATACATGATCCGCATCAGGCGCAACTCCCCGACCTTGCGCTGCATCAGCAGGAAGACCTTATGATGTTTGGCCGGATGGTGTTTGCGCTGTGTTGTGGGAATGTGGCGGCTTCGAGTCCGCAGAATTTCCAAAAGAGTCTGGAAGTGATGGGAAGGAATTATAGTTCTGATGTGAAACATGCTGCGTTGTTCTTGATTAGCAAGGGTGGGCCACATCGGGTATGTCATGACTCTTTTGAGCAGTAGTATAGGAACTGATTTTGGGCCGTAGACTATCGATCAGTTGTTGGATAATATAAGGGGAAAGGTGTTGATTGATCTGGAGGATGCTATGCAGTACGTGATGCGCCATAAGTCTTGTTTCGTATGTATTTTGATCAAACGTTTGCGATGCAGTGCTACAGACCGACTGGAGAACGAATTGCTTGGTGAGCTTGAAAACGCCAGACTTGTTAGGCTGCTTTGTAAATTTGGGTTCATCAATGAGCGCCCGGAGTGAGTTATCAGGTCACATTTAACTCATGTATTAATCATATCGCTAGGTTTGCGCGAGAGCCGCGGTGGTCAGAGACGGGTGACCGATATATTGTTAAACTTTTCCGGGACTATGTTTTCCATCAGGTTGACGAGCACAATAATCCCGTCATCAACCTCTCGCATGTGCTCACTTGCTTAAACAAGGTGGGTGTCGAACTCCTGTTGCCTGTCGATGTTTTACTGAGGTGAACGGGCTGTAGCTCGATGTGGGGACAGATGAAAAGATCATGCTTGTAGCGAGGGATGAACAGAGTTGTTTGGTTGTGAGCTACAAGGAGATCAAACAGTGCATCGAATCTGCTTTCAGGTTTGTCATCCTTTGTTCCTTCAACACTGTTTCTCATGTTTGGAATGATAGTGATCTTACGAGTGCGCGAAGAACGTGAATTTACTAATACGGTGGGACAGGTGATAAAATAGGTAGAATCAGAAAAAAAGACGCAGAAAAATACAAAAAAGTTATCTTTGCTTTCACTTTCAACATTATCTGGATTTGTGACATTCATCATACTTAAGGGCTGAAATACTAATCTTACTCCTTTGGATGGATCCCAAGTCAAACGGGGCAGGCAAACTGGAGTCCAACCTCCCAAAATTTCATCTATCGGGAAATGGAAGACTTGATAACATGCCAGTGTGCAAGTTCAACCCCTGTTTCAATAAGGTATGTATCTATTCTGAGTAAAGTACATAAGTAGGTTGAACCTCCAGCTACATTGTCCCTTACGAGAAGATGTAGTATATAGCGTCAACACGGGCCGCCCATTTTCACAGCTCTTGCGGCACAAGTACTTGCGAAAGTGAGGGCAACCGGGCCTTCGATGCAATCTAGAGTGGCAACGTCCCTGCGAGACGGCAGACCACCGAATCCATGTAGTAAGCCTCAAAGCTACAAATTACTCCAGAAATCAACGTTCTTGTACAGCCTGGATTTGGTTAGATCAAATTATTTCCCGTCAAGTCCCAAAACAGCCAGATCGGGAAAGAAATATCAGATGGATTCACCCTGGGACGAGGATCACGACTACAGCATTGCTCGGGATGCCGAATGGACCAAGATCTCTTCCGAATTCACCAATGCACGAATGCTTGTTTGACCCTTTGGCACATCTCTTACTCGTTTCCATAGGTCGGATACCGCGAGGGCATAACAGCGGGCAAAGAGGGCGCTATGCAGGAAGGGTTTGACTCTGGATTCGCTGACGTCGGTGCACCGCTGGGACGAGAATTAGGGATCCTCCGCGGGCGATCTTCCGCCATTCTCGCATTCCTGATCTCACAAACCAATACTCCTGTCACCGTTTCCAACCTGGTCGATCAGGATCTGGACGGGATGTTACGGGACGCTCGGGAGATTGCAGCACAGCTGGGGAATATACGATTTTCGGATATCGAGCCGCGCGATCTGGAGGCGGAGCAGCATGCTCGGGAACATTTGGAGATGGAGCCAGAAGAGATGCTGGGAGAGGAGATTGGGGGGAAAAGGAGAATGGAGGGGGTGGAGGATATGCTTGCGCGGTTGTCAGCGGGCGAGGGAATCGGACAGGAACAGGGTCGACCGTCGCAGGAGGACGTGCAGAGATTGAAGATGAGGTTGGAAACTCTGGCTGCGCGACTTGGACTGAACTGGAGTTGAGGCTTGCAGAGGCTACAGTTAATGCCTACCCAACGAGCAATACAGTTCTTTGGCTTTCATGGACAGGGCCTTCAACTTTATTTCCAAAGCTTCATGACCTGAGGCCGCCAACATCTGGCAGGACGACCCACGCCGTGCGTGAAGAGGATCAATCCACAGGATGTTGAAATAAATACATTATTGGGTGTTGAATACGTACATGTGTCAGGCAATATGTATAATGAATTAGTTCGAAAAATACCCGATGACCATCATCGACCAGCTGACGTCTTTATGACTTCCCTGGTGCCACGTAATCCTTCGACAGGTCGATCTCCCCCTTCATGTGTGTATTGGTGATCCGTACTTGGCGCTGGCGTGGTGCACCTCCACGCTTGCCCTTCTTCTTGGTATTAGGTGCTTTTGGCACAAGGGCCTCCGCGTTAGTGACCTGTAGACCCTCTGCCGCCGTCCAAGTTAACAAGAGCAAGTAGAAGGAGTGGGAGGAAGGGGAGCACTTACCTGATGCAAGCTGTTTCAGAAGGTCGACGTCGTTTGGAACATTGAGTGTATGCCATAGGTCGTTAAATTCTAGGGTCCGAGACGTCAGTGATGTGTTGCGAGACTCAGCCCCTCCATTCTGCTTTGCTTTAAAAAAAGAAGTCAACGGAACGTACCTTTCTCGACCTGTGTTCCACCGCCTTCGTCTGTGGGCTTGATTTCGTTCCAGAAGACCATCCGTAGTTGGCCATCTTTCACGGTACGTGTTACCAAGACTTCGCCCTCTTTTTCTAACTCCTCGATAGCAGCAGGAGCCTCTTTCCATGATTCCTTCAAAGCACGGACAGATATTCCACCTCCTTTCCGAGTTTGTCGTTGGATCTCGGTCAGCAGAGCGGCTTTATTACGAAAATTGAACTCGTGCTGCAGGACGTCAAGGTTTGCACGTCGAACACAAGGGGAAAAGTGACCTTGTACGAGTAAAGGTCCGTTTTGGGATCCCACGCAATGCGATCGTGAGTCTTGAATTTCTCGAGAAGCAGAGAGTCCGAGTCTAGTGGAGTGTTCGTGACTATCGCAATGTCCTGCAAGCGCATCGGGTTTGGTGTAGACTGAACTTATATATCGTATCAGGCGCCTTCGACCTCATCGAGGTCTACTCGCCTTGAGATGGTTAACAGCATAGACCAGTTGGGTATTGACATTAGTTCCAGTTCCGGTGTCAGCCGGTTGTGAGTATACAATGTCTAATTCAAATCATGAACGACAAGATCTGCGGTTGCAGAAAGAGTCCTATCATACTGGCTTTTGGACGTTTCTTTTTGACTGAGGGCTGAGGGCTATCCGAAGGAGCTGGGGTTTCCGCGGGCGTGGCATCGAGTGGGGGTGGTTGTGAATGCCATGATGTATAGTCTTGTCTGTGAAGCGTAGACTTGAAGGCGGCAGAGTCTTTTGCGAGTTTTGACATGGTGGACGCAAGTGTCACGGAGTTGCGTCACACTTCTCCTTCTATACGATGTCTGCTCAGAAACGACGCCGAATCATGGAAAGACCGGATGGCTTCACCAACCATAAGGTGGTCGCCACTCCAAGGCACAACGTCGCTGTTCCTCCATTCGTATCTGCCTTTGAAGGACAGGAAGAAGCAGTGCATAAGTCTGTCTCGACGAGCTCGAAACCTGCTTCTGCGTCCAAGGTTGAGAAAGTTATCTCTCGCCCTCGGTACAACCTGCCACTTTCTACGGAGCAACCAGCACCGAAGATGTCCATGTCCAGTTCGAAGCCGCTTTCTGTGTCTACCCCTGCACTCAAACCTGTCTCTGTGTCAAAACCCATTTCAAATATCATGTCCCTATCAAAGCCAGTCTCCAGGGCAAATCTCAGGCACCTGGAAGTCCCTACAGGCCAGTTCGTGAACTCTGAAAAATCTGCTCCAGAATTACGTCCCCTTAAACCACCAATATCGCTAAGTGACACGTCCACAATGCCCTCACTGCAATCCCTACCCCTGCCACCAATGCGGCTGCCTGAGATGCCAACAAAGCAAAACCATACCCTGAAGTCTCTCGTCCCTCCACCCCTACCTCCAAAGCCCTTGGTTACTCCAGCTAAATCCATGCGAACAATATCTACAACGCACATTGCCCTCGTAAATGATCTCTCCACTGAAAGCGGCAAGGCAGAACTAGCGTCGATTTTCCTGCATGATCAGCATCCAGAAATATCGGCCCTTACTGAGAATAGTGAAGATCGCGATTGGAATCTGGGAGTGAGTCCACAGAAAATGGGGAGAAGCTCCAAGGGAAAAGGGAAAGAGCCCAAGTTTGTTCGGTATGATATTACTTTTATCTTTCGACTGTTTCAATCTCATGTACGGTTAGAAACGGACTTGCTGCCCGAGCATCGATGCTGTACTCACAGACACACACTGCCCTCGCGTTATGGCAGAAGGAGATCGAGAATGCTCTTTTACCTTCCGGTTTTACATCTCGTCGCCTGAAGCCCGACCTCCGTCTTCGCATCACCAAGATCATAGACGTCCCTGTGGGCTCTGGCTCACGCAGATCAAGAACATCTACGAGCTCTCCGGGCTTTGCCATCTGTTGTGTTCCGTCTGCACCATCCCATCACAAATCTGTGTCTCATTCACTAACCGGCGAGAAGGGGGGTAAACATCAGCTTGTTGTTTTTTCTTTCCCTACCACTGCTCCTCCTCGCACGAACATACCTCATGCACGCAACCCGGAAGATTTCTTAGAAGGACGGGAGGTGTATCTTTGGGAACCCTGGCAGGAGGTTGTGTTGCCTCATCTGGCTAGCGTGGAAGGTGCAGAACTTTTGAATATCGTACCGGCACCATTTCCCTCCCTACCATCAAGTTTTCCTCTTTCTCCGTCCCCGTTACTGCTAAAGGAGGAAAATTTCCTAGATATATCACTCGCGGATACAGCGTTGCTTTGTTCTCGATTTTTGATCATGTGTTAAAAGGGGATCTTCTTTAGTGCTCCTATCTACACGCTCCACTGTGTACATCAAAAAGAATGCTCAACAGACTGAAGGTATATCCCGTTGTTCAAGCCTCTACCTGGAACTGATGATTGATTCGTTATCTAACATGGATAGCCCACTCTTTCGTGGCTGTTTCATTTTATTGACGGACTTGTTTTCCATTGACAGTGCCGGAATGGTGTTTATCCAACGTTGGCATCATGACCTCCGACATCAGTAAAGCACGAGGCCATCCTGTCTTTCTCCTTGGACTTTTCGGGGACCAAATCTACCACCAGATCATTGACATCTGGATCCGAACAACCTATCGACTGCCCGTTCAACTTCATTCTCACAAACGCCACCGTTCCGATGGCTATCGCCTCCTATCTCGACCAGCATCACCCTACCCTTATAACTTTTCAAATCGAATATCTCAATTGGTCCGGCGGGAATAAGTTGACATCAAGCGCTGCATTCGCAAGATGCGCTAGGTGACACGTCCACATCCCTCACTACTACGCCAACAAAGCCAAACCATGCCCTGAAGTCTCTCGGCCCTCTAACGCTCCATCCCTACATTCGAAGCCCTTGGCTACTCCAATCTATTCGCACAATATCTACAACGCATTTTACCCTGTAAATGATCTCTCCACTGAAAGCACAAAGTAGAATTCTTGTATGATCAACATCCAAGAGATATTGACCCATACTGAGAATAGTGAAGATCGCGATTGGAATCTGGGAGTGAGAATAGTTCCAAGGGAAAGGAAAAGAGCCCAAGTGTGTTCGGTATGATATTACTTTCTACCTTTTGACTTTTC
>QFEU01006313.1:0-21396 GCA_003316345.1 Tricholoma terreum | reverse complement strand
ACTACCAGTGTCACATCCTCAGGGGACGACAGTGAGAGAACAAGCATTATCATTAACACCGCTGGGCGGTCTTCTGAATCGTTCGGAACTCAGACCGACGCAACAACACATTCATATACGCATACTCCTGCTCCACCCTCCCCTCTATCTATCTCTGCTACTACATCGACATCAAGCTCCACCAATGCTAACCTTCCAGCCTCTATACCCCCTCGTCGTGGTGTCGCTGCACCACAACCCCGAGTCTTCACGCCCTCCACCTCCAGACTCTCAACAGCAGCAATCATGACACCAAAACGACCCCCTCTCCGACAGATGATCTCCGCTCCCTCCTCCCCACCTCCTACGGAATGGGGCGAGGTAGAGAAGGAACCAACTCCATCGAGGCCATCTTCAGTCTCTACCCACAGGCGCTCGGGAACGGCGGGTACAGGCACAACATCTCGACCTTCCATCGAGTCCACAACGCGAGGGAGTTTAGACCAGCACCAGAGACCATTCCGACCTTCTCTAGAGTCGTCCCCCATCGGAAGCGAAAAACGTATCAAACCATCATCATCCTCGATCTCCCCTTCTCACAGCGAAAGACCAAGACCCTCATTGGACATCGACAACTTGACTGTCCCCATTCGTCCAAGCAGTAGAAATCGAGAAGCCCTGCTCGCCGCGACGCGGACGCGGAAACGCAGCATGAGTGTTCAGGACCGATCTCGCCAGAACGGACAATCGAGTGTATCCAGGTTGCTTAGCCCTCTTCATCAACATACACGGTCCAGGGAGGAGCATGCGTTTGAGGATATGAGGTCTAGCAGTAGTTTGTCTGGCCGGTTCTCGAGTGGAAAGAGCCTGAGGGGCAATGGTGTTGAGAGGCCGCCAGCGACGGAGTGGTTGGGCCCGAGGACGGTGAAGGCGTTCAAGGCTGCGGGTTTGATGGATTTCGATCGAGAACGAGAACGAGAACCAGGTGGAGAGAGACCCGGTAGTGCCCTTGGTTCTAACGGACTGGGGCTGGGGCTTGGGCTTGGGTCTACACTAAGCAAGTTCGGGTTCGGGTCGGGACCCTCTGGGAGGAGTGCATCGGAGTATACTCCAGGCACGAGAGCACATTCGAGGATGGCATTTTCAGAAGCGGGAAGCGGTGGCGGGGGGAGCGCAGAGAGGAGGGGCAGTGGTAGCGGAACGTTGTCATCATCGTATGGGCTGATGGAAAGCCCAACATTTACTGAGAGGGATACACCGACGACTGCACCTACGAGTGTTGGGTCGGGGTCTGCTTCACCGTTTGGTTTCCTTGGGCGGGAGAGGGAGAAGGAGAAGGAGGAAATTAGGGAGCTGAAGGAGAAGCATTTAACGGAGACAGGTGCGCTGCTGGGTGCATTGTCGGATTCGCAACGGACGACGAAGATGCTGCGGGAGGAGAATGGGAAACTTAGAGATAGCCTTGATAGGCTTGGGGACTTGGAGACGGAGAACGAGGCATTGAGGGCGGCGGTGGGCGAGTTGAGAAGGGAGGTAGGAGAGCTCAGGGTGCAGCTGGCCAAGGCAGATACTAGTGTGAGTCGGCTCGGAGCATGGACTGCGAGGAGGAGCGGGCTCAGCACCTCGATTTCGTCGGCGAACCTGAGTCAGAAAGATGAAGAGATACGGAGAATGTCTATGGACGGGAAAGCAGGCCGTGGCCGTGACCAAGATCGCTTCTCCCCTCAACACGAACCGGAACGGGAGGACGACGAGCTCGAATTTGATCACACGCCCCATCCGCACCGCCACCCTTTCGATAATGACCCCGACCATGGCGGTCCAACCTCATCCACGCCTGCACCTACGTCTAAAACTCACCAGAGACGATTCAGCACGACGTCCTCCATATTTCCAGCACCGCCAGCAAATATGACAATGCTTCTGCACGACTCCGAGGACGCCAACAGCATTCGATTTTCTGGCTCCCCTACGGTGTCAATCAAGGGGCAGCCAACAAACGGTAACCACAACCACAATAACTCCATAGCAAGTATATCTCCAACCACGGCGAATTTCTCGATGGTAACAGGAAGTCCTGGAAGTCTCTTTTTGAGACCCGAGCATGAGGTCCATCTTGGAGATATGGAAAGCCTGGATTTAGGTGTAAGGAGTGGGAGCGACGGGTTCGTGGGTAATGATGACGGTTGGTAACTACTACTACGAACGGTACAATAAAGATACGTTGTATTACTACAATCGTGCCAAAACACACGACATGCAAGGCCTCGGTCTTTCGTTATGAGATGGTTGAGAAGCTAGGAAATCCTAGGAATGTCACTATCATCCTCATCCTCGCTATGGTCCTTCGGATACGAATCCTCGAAGGAATATGGCAGGGGTACTTCTCTCGTGGCTCGATATTGATCCACATTCCCAAGATGTTCATTTTCCAGACGATCTACAATGGTGATGTAGGAGATGCGGGCGAGACGAAAGGTAATAACTCACAAAAATTCCATTGCCACCTGCGAAAGACTTCCAGCAATGCAGCGATGAAAGTTCGGAGCATAAAGTCCGGCCCATTTTGAGGTATGTAAAATACCCAGCTAAACCTGATTATGACATTCAAAACCTAAAAACGATCAGTCTCCGGGATTCTTCAATTCAGCAGATTTATCTTACGATTGCAATATAGTATAGCTAGCAATAATCAAGTCAAGAGGAGAAGGAAGTTGGGATGAAATCCTACGCACGGGTATATAATTAGAATAAATGAGTTCATCCCGCAGGAATGGATAGCGAGCACGCGGGCGCATGACAGACCAGTCCATTAAAATATCCTGTAAATACGCCCTGAGCCAATTTCGAACTTGCAAGTTATTTGACAGCTAGTACCCAAGATGATGCATATGTTGAATACACAGTGCCGAAAAGACACCAAAGTGCAAATATAGATCCACGTCCGCCTGGTTATGCGGCGATTAGCAGCAGCGATGGAAAGTATTCGAGCGCCGACACTACTACCTTGGTGTCTCCAGATGTAATAAAAAAGATAACTGACGACTCCTGATCCGTACTTTCCTCCCTAGAAAAGAGACATCATCAGCCAGGGGTAATCAATGAGGAGCGGGAAAGCTGGCATTTATAAGGTGAGTGATGAGTTTAGAATCAAAATACCGCCGAATGCTTTGGACCAAACGGATAGTTAACGGCAACGCAGCCAGTACGAATTGTACGGGCCAATTGGGAGAAGGTGCGGCGCAATTCCGCCAACTGGGATCAAAGCCGTTTGCATACACACAGACGAAGACATAGATATTCGAAAGGCTGAAGATGAGGCTGCAAAACTGGTCACTGGACAACCACAAGACGGTCAGGATCGACGTTGACGAAATGGTCAAGCATAGTACTACTTGCCCCAGCCAGAAATCCGTGAACTAGACACGATTGTGAAGGCGTTCAATGGTGGGTTTATGCACGAAACTAGCGATTGGGTCTTACCTCGACTCGCCGCGCACCTGCAATCAATAACTTCCAGACACGTCTAAAAAGCCAATACCGAGATGGCTTGAAAAACCAAGGTAAAGGATTAATCATAGTGATGAAGGCGAATCCAAGCCACACTAGTGGCCAGACAGTAGGAGAGACGGTCGGTGCTCCGACCCGCTGGAATGATAACCAAAAGGCGTAAAACAGTCCGGTAAGTAGAATGCTCGGAATCTAGCAATTATCGTCAATAACGACTGAAGCGGGGAAAAGAACCATCTATACCTCGTAATATTGTCGATAATCCAGACGTGATCTTGTATCCAGCTCTGGAAAGGTTAATCAATGTCACGCGTCGTCAATTCTTGACGTGATTTCATACCAAAAATAAAAACGTAGTTGATGTGTGAGCGGGACCACACCAGCAGGTTGATCCCGATCAGTAAGGAGAACAGGACTGGTATCAGCAGCACGCCGTATACGAACAGCAAGCCATCCCATCCAGGAATAGCATCGCGCGTCGTCTGCTGGAAGCCTGATGACGACTACGATCAAATCAGCGAGCAAAGGAATAATAACCGGCTTACTCTGATAAACTCCAATAACAAAGGCGGGAAGCGACAGCCCTATGAATACTCCAGAACGAAAGGTGCTGTAGTGGTGGCTCTTGACCAGTATCCCAGCATGTAAACGACGCATCGCCCTCTTTCTGTTGCCACGCGCTGACCAAAGAACAAGAGAAGCGATAATCTGAACAGCAGACTCTGCGAGATTTCGAGAAACTCACCGAATACAGTGACATATAAATTCTGTACGTCCTCCATCATGGTGCTAACGGTCCTATTAGAAGCAAATGCACTTTTGTCGATCTAGTTGACCAACCAGGTGAACTACGACCTTTGCCAGGAAATAACGACCTATACATACGCGCTCAGTCATGTATTTTTGGGCTGGAACCTACAAGGGCGAGCTCTGTCAATAAGCAAATCTGGCATTGGTGACGGATGGAAACTCGCCTTCGTCAGCTTCTCAAATTTTTTGAGAGATTTCCGGAAGCCCGTGATGTTCAAGATCTACGAGTCGAAATTAGAGGAAGTGAATAGAGTAACGATGCCTATCACTCACACGATAATTGTGCAGCGCCTTCAATTCACTGTAAGGTGAGGAATGCTCAGCGTTTCGTCCGTAGAAATATTAAAACACAGCAGTCCATTCCAGAAGGGAGATACGTCTAACAATAGTATACTTGGAAGCTTACCGATAATGTTCCAAAAGTGCCTTCTTGAGTACCTTCTTCGCATGGCGATAGTCTTCTGGATCCGGAGAAAGCCGTTCACTGGCCCCAGTATGTTGTCTCGCTTCGTCTTCGTCCTCGTTTCGTATACCACGGTCCTCCATTCCTGGACTTTCCGAAGCGAGTTGATCCTGTAGCGGTGCTCAACCTCTCGTCTATAAATGCAGCGTCTGACTGACGATAGGTGAACCAGTGCGTTTCATGTCCTGCAGCGCAATGCAGGCGGGCCTTCTGGCCATCACACGATTGATTTCGAATTTTGGCTTCGCTTTGGCTAGTAATTTACCATACCACACCCCAGATATTTTTGGATGAGCAGCCTAACACGATGATAGAACATGAGATTAGCGGGGAATACAAGACGGAAGGCGCACTTGAACAATTTTCTTATGCTGATTCAACTCATTCAGCTGCCCCCGTAATACATTTGATCGCTCCTGGGTTTCCTTCTCCCTTGCGAGGTAGAACGATTCAATTTTGTCGAGCTCTCTATCCAGCATGATAAAAAAAATCTTCTCTTCGGGAGACAGCTGTGTAATGAGTTCGTGAAGAGGAAGAGCAACACAAGGCCCAAGTGGCCGGGGCATGCCAGCTTCCGAGACTGATAATGGAAATACTGTCGTCTAATGGAAGATATTGCTTACCAGGAGTCTGGCTAGCTCTCCTTTTCTTCAACACAGACATTGATCTGCCAAGCGATGAACCACGCCCAGGAATTTCCCCGTTCCTAGCTGATTCATCGAGTGTTCCACCACGGTCGGTGTCGAGAGTATCATCGGGAGAATGTAGAGAGATTTGAAGCCGCTTGGTCGGTGAAGTGGTGATCGTGGACCACCTGGATACGGAAGAGGTAGGAGGTCCCCCGGGAGGGTGAGGAACTGAATCATTCTTGACTATATCCTCCAGATGAGACTGAAGATGCAAGCCTGTACGATCTATATCGCTCACCGCTTAAATCCTCCTGCATTTCTTTAATTGGTTGATCGAGTCGGGGTTTCTGTAGCATTTTCCGAATCAATGTTATCTGTTTTTTGAGCCTGCGATAGTCACTGAATAAAACCCATGGTAAGAGCGGCAAACAAAAAGTTTGGAAAGTTGTATGAACATGTATGCTTTCTTCCATTCGGGGATCTAGCGGGGGAGATGGCCATCGCGCGTTTTGGTATTTCGTAAAGATCATACCTGAGTATCCTGTAGGTACCTTCACATATAGCGTTAACCTCCGGTGTGTAATAGCACTGAAAACGACAAACCGAGCGAACTTCATTCTGACTCATTCTACGTGTCGAAGTCGAAGTCGAAACAAAAGGGACAGAACTGCATAAGATGCAGGGCAGGCCTAGGCACGGGAATTAAGAAGACCCAGGTTAATTGATAAGATTTTATCGCGGGAAATAAGTATGACGCAATCGGGTTCAATCTCCTCGTGACCATCAAATTGCCAGAATTTCACGCACAAGTCGGCACATTTACTCGCCTTTTGGGCGGAGACGAGGAGAGCTCTGCCGTGTTGTAACAAGCAACGGTCGGAATAAGACGAGAAGACGGAGAAGCACATCCTGTACATGTACGGAATCTTGTCGCTCTCATTTGGATAATCCGTTTCAACTTTAAAGATTGTCACTGGCAGTGATCGACATCAAACCCTAAGATTTTTAGACCATGTTCGGGAACACAGATATCCCACGTACATTTTGTAAGTTCCTGTGATCAGATTAGTCGGAGTTCAGAAAACCGTCACACAAGATCTACACAGGATACGTCTACTCACACTATACACATCTGCTCGCACTACATACGTCTGATCACACTAGATACGTCTACTCGCACTAGATACGTCTACTCGCACTAGATACTCCTCTATATATGTGTCGTGCATCTTATTGTTGTCTTGTCTTATCCTGATCATGGACCATAATCAGAGGCGACACTTTGTCGTGCAAGCTGCTAGTATCATCGTCAATGCCGTTGCAGCTGCAACTGTTGCATTTGCCACACTGCTCTTCCACAAGACACCATACCATACCTCTGCCTTGTCAGGTGCTGCCTGGGTTCTTGAATTACTAAATGGTCACCCCGAGCGCATTCGCTGTGAGCTTGGTGTCCATGAACATGTCTTTCAGATCCTCATTGCATACTTGCAAATAATTGGCATACAACACTCCCAGGATGTCCTCCTTGAAGAACAGCTTGCGATTTTCTTGTATAGATGTGTTACAGGACTTTCAATTCATCACGTTGGAGAAAGGTTTCAATGCTCAAATGATGCAATATCCAAGTAGGTTTTCCCCTTTTTGGACAGACATTTATACTGACCCTACCTCAGATACTTCTTGAAGATGCTGCTCATCTTCTCATCTCAACCTTTCTATTCTGACTTCATCCACCTGCCAAAACTTGGTGACCCCATTTCCCCATATATCAGCAATAATCCAAAGTTTCACCCATACTTTGAGGCTGCTATTGGTGCAATAAATGGAACACATTTTGACTGCTCTGGTACAGCAGAGCAACATTCCATTGCTCGTGACCGCAAAGGGCACGTAACCCAGAATTGTCTTGCTGCATGCAATTTCAATCACAGATTTGTATATATTTTCAGTGGCTGGGAGGGATCTGTTTCAGATTCTACAATGTTTAATGATGCCCGTATCACTGATATGAGGGTTCCTGTAAGCCTGCCCCTACAGACTTACGACAGCATCACGAACACCAAGACACTCCCAGCACCATCACACATTCCCCGGTGCCATGACCAGCACACACCCTCGGCGCTGACACAGCCACACACCTTCGGCGCTGAGACACCCACAAACGCCGAGCACAGCCACCGGCATTTTCACGAACACCAACACCATAATGATACATTCACTACTGCAACAAACACTCACTGTTTCAAGGCTACTGCAACACCTCACACCGCCAGCACAGCCACACCCTCGGCGTCGATACGCTCTCGGCGCCGAGACAACCACCACCGCCAAGCACAGCCACCGGAGCTGTAGCAAACACCGCTGCAATGAACACTAACTGAAAGCCCGTTTCAACTATTAACAGGCTGCTGCAACACCCCATGCCGTGAACACACACATCCTCGGCACCAACACACCCTCGGTGTTGAGCATAGCCACACCCTCGGCGTTGAGCACAGCCACCGGCATTGTAGCAAACGCCGTGGCACCTCAATGAACATTAGTGTCACAACTCCTGAACGAGAACTTGATTGATGCGTGCCTTTCCTTAATTGCCCACATCTGACGCGACCTTCCATTTATGTATACTAGACCTGATGCGGACATTACCTCACATGGAGCATGGCTCATATATATTACATCTTTTTCTCCTTCGTTGCCTTATCCCTACTTCTCTGCAATGAAGGTATAGTTATATATTATCTCTCCCTGTACTTTACTTATCCCTACTTCTCTGCAACGAAGATAACTTGGTCCTGTCTTACCTGTCTGACTTAATGAGGCTGCCTAACCCAGCAGCCTTCCAAGAATGTTGTTCGTGTTTGAGGATGGCAGGTTGCTAGAGAGATGAGCCTTAAGTAATCAATGATTGAAATATAGACAAGTCGACTCACCTCATCAGCTAGCATCTTCTGTAAAGTCTTGCTATCAACATGCATAAGATCGTCCTCATCCGATTCAAAAGACTGTGAATCCTCAGTTTCACTTTCAACAGCAGAGTCTGATTTCTCATCGGACGCTACCTCGTTGTTGACTTCTAAACTGCCAGTGTGAGAAGGGACTTGGCAGTGCTAAGATCATGTCAACTTCAACATATTGATACCAGAAAATCTTCACCTTTGTAGTCCCTAGGCTAACGCGAGGTTTGGAGTGGACTAGAACATGGTAAGGTTAGTTGAAGCTTGACAGCTTATGGCATGTGAAGATACATACCTCTGGGTGCAAGCATGACCTCTTGATCCTCAGATCCACTATCACTGTTGATTCGAGCAGCTGGGATGTGTTGAACATTGCTCATTAACTTGCCAGTACTAGGCGCTGAAACGTTGCATCATTAGTCAGATCAATGTCACAAGAAAATTGAATATACATGGATACACATGGATACTGGAGTAGGCCCAGGTGCCTACTAGCTATGGCGAGGCAACGCGATGGGGTAGCAATGCTGATGAGCTGGATACATGTGACTGCCTACTGACTACATGATCACGTGACTACCCTGGAGTGGTGCCTGCCACCACTCCATCTACCCATGCCCAAAAAACACAATGTCCTCATTGTGATGGAACTCTAGATAGAAAATGACGAAAGATGATGTCTCAAATGTGATGGTATGTGCAGTGAAGGAATGTCCAATGATAATATATGCGGTGGAGATAAGTATGAAGTTAAAAAATAAAGACTCAACATGGTGGTGTCCACCCCAAAGCTCGAAGTGCACAGCTGAAGTCCACAAGACGGGGGTCTTGATCCCAGTCAAGTTTCAGAATGGGAGCAGGAGCAGGAGCAGTTCCAAAGGGCACAGTAATGACAGGTTTCCCCGGGCCTATACCAGAGGGGTGACGTCGGGTAATGAAGGCTTGAGGCTGAACAAGAGAAGACTGAGCTGGATGAAGAGACTGTCGAGGTGATAGCAAAAAATGTGGCCAGGTTCACCGTTGAACAGTGTTGTGCCATTGAACAGTGTTGTACTGTGGGACATGCCTATGTAAGGACCGAAATGGGCCTGGGAGGTCCGAGCAGAGACCAGAGAGATCTCGCAGGGGTGCAGGTGCAGCGGGTAGGGAAATGGGGAGGGCTTCCGCATCTTCTGCCCAGTCGAAACATGTAGGTGGAGGCAAAACGGCTCGTTTACGGTTGAGCTGAGGTGAGCTGGGGCAGATAGGGGGTGAACAGAGGGTGGAGGATGAACAGGGAGTGCTCGTGGTTGCAGACATCGACGTTGGTGACTCAGGTGGGGTGTACTGCACAGTCAACGTCGAAACGATACATTTTTGTGGGTTCTGGGGCAAGCAGAGTGGTTGGAACATATTCTGGGGGGGGTTCTGGTGGCTCAGGTAGCATGTTCCATCGTTTCTGAGCTGTGGTTCGTGTTCCAGAGTGGGGTAGAGCAGGGGATGCGGCTGTTGTCGATGCGTGCGTCGATGACGTGGCAGGGCATGTGGACGCGTGAGGCATCGTTGTGGACGAGGGGGGCAAAACGGGGGTGGGGGGTGCAGGCTGGGGTTGGCAGGGTGGTGTGGGGGGTCTTCTGGTTTGTCGTTGAGAGTCCTGGGGCAGACGGGGTCGTTCTGTTGAGGGAACGACATGTTTCGATGAACACGTCTTCTCGTCCTCGCGTAGCATCGTTGTCTGGGCTGCAGACGGTCCCTGTACGTCGTTTGCGGCCTGGTTAATGTTTTTTGAGGTGTTGGTAGTTGTTTGGGTGCTCGCCATGGCCCAGGTCTTCATTCCCGAGGTGGTTGCAGCAGAACTGGCCACCGTTGTTGGCAGTGACGTGGCGGTGGTGTCTGGAGGCTCTGGCTGTGGAACGGGGGATTGTGGGCCTAGCTGGGCTGCTGTGGGTCAGCCTGGCAGTGAGTGCCATTGTATGCAAGGTGCTGGGGGCCATTTCAAAGCAGGGGGCAATGTTGTGGTGGTTGTTGTCAACAACGTTGGCGGCGTTGATGGGGGCTGTGCAGCCGTTATCAACGATGATGTAGCGATGGCAGGGGGGGTTTCAGGTTGTGAAATGGGGGGCTGAGGAGTGAGCTGGGGGCTGTTGTTGGTCTGCACAGCTGTCTCGCGGGTACTGGGGGGTTCAGTAAATGTCCCCACGTTATTCAGTAGACGTGGCGGCTCGTCATTTCGTGCCATTTGTGTAACAGTGTTGGCAGTGGCGGAAGGTTGGGGAATGGTGTTCATAGACATCCCCACATCTCTCAGTGGACGTGGCGGCTCATCGTCGGATTCCGTTTGCATAATGGTGTTGACAGTGGTGGTGGAGGCCATCTGAGAGGCCATTTGTGCAGTTGTGGGGGTTGCCTGGGTGGCAGTGTCAGTTATGGTTCGAATTCGGGGTGTTGACACATCCAGGGAGGTGCAGAGGCCCTCTCCGTGGTTCGACACCCAGCCTTCCTTTTCCTCCCTGTGTCCATGTGCTCTCCCTTCCTCAAAAGCCTCCATTATCCTGTCCTCTATTTCTACACCCCATTGTCGGTAAGCCTCTTGGTAGCAAGCTTCAAAACCACGAGCAAAGGTGTTGTTGTTCAGACTTTGCAGACTCGGTGGTGCTTGCTCTTCATCAAGATGATCAATGACGTAGTTGATCAATTTCTTCAATACACATTGTGCGACCTTTGTAGTGTGCTCATCAGTAGCCATGTTTTCGAGTTATCAGTGGTGCACGTTACGTCAGTTACGTATTCGGGGTTACAGTAGAATAGCTTGATGGTGACGGTTGTTACGGTTTTATGGTGGGCGGTTTTACGGTGGGGCGGTAGGCGCATTTACAGTAGACGGTGCAGTTTTATGGTAACAGAAGTAGACTAAAAGGGCCCAAGAATAGACAATAAAGCTGATAAAAAGCTGAGAAAAGCCTGAGAAAAGCAGCTGAAAGCGTGTTAAAGTGCGAAGAGCACTCTCATCACCAAGATGGAGTAGGCCCAGGTGCCTACTAGCTATGGCGAGGCAATGTGATGGGATAGCAATGCTGATGAGCTGGATACATGTGACTGCCTACTGACTACATGATCATGTGACTACCCTGGAGTGGTGCCTGCCACCACTCCAATACACAACTCACTTTTCAACTTTAATTTCATCTTCTCCTTAGACTTTATGACCTTGAGCGCACTTGGTGCTTCTTCTACATCCTCTTCTTGGGATATGGTCTGCTTTGCTACACCTGTGGAAGATCATTATCTCAGATATTCCAAGATTGGGTGACTTCTTCAACTTTTGTTTTCTTTGACTTTCAGTGCTCCTTCGTCGACTCCTCAATAAGCAATGCAGCCCTCTTGTTTGATGCTGAGTTCCATACTGCTTACGGTCAGCAACAACCCCTTGTGATAGATCATAGGTCACCCTACCTGCATTGCTTAACACCTTGGTTTTGGCATTACATGGCCCTTGGTTCATCTCATGAATAGTGTGGTATTCAGTGGTGGCATTGACTTACCAAGCGTTGACTCTATCAACTTCTTGTTGGCCTCATCTTGCTGTAACTGGTTGTGCACCCTTGTAGCGGCTGCTTGCTTTGCTTTGTTGGTCTTGTCTGACATTATGCGCAATTAGAAACTGATGCGAAGAATAATAGAACTTCAAGTGAATGATGGGTAGTTGGAAATGGTAGATATGTTTAAAAAGGAGTGATTATGTTGTGGGGAAAAGAAGGAAAGACTTTTGAGAAAGAGAGAAATTTTTTCTGTGAGTGTGTGTTTGTTCAATGTTCAACTTTACACAAGCTGACGTTGCCCCAGTTGTTTACGATAGCCAGTATTTCTAAATATCAAGTTCGATCAACTTAGCAATATTGTTTTGATCTCAGACCCCAGCCATGACCTCAAGAACACAGTCATACATATGTTCTGCTTGCTCATCAGGTGGTTTCACTCAGACTGGCTTGCAATCACACTTACGACAAAGTACTGATCTACATTGTACTGCTCTGTATGAGCAGATGATGGATCTGTTGCTTGACGAGTCCGAGGACCAAAGTGAGGATGACGAAACACTCAGCGGACCTCAGCCTTTTGCAGGCGACATGTTTGGAGGACCAGAAGACTATCTTGGTGACAATTTTGGGCAGGCGAATGGTGATGAGGAAGAGGAGGAAGAGCGTGTGGACCTTGAGGCTGGCTGGGAGCCTGAGCGTTGATATGGTCACCTGTTAGCCTAAGCTCCGGATCAGTACACACCGGACACTCGACAGCACCTCCCTCGACCTAATGTGTCGCCCGAACATCGTCCGATCATGCTTTCATGTCCCTGATCGTTCTCTGACCAACATCAGACTGCCTCGACCTACATTGCAGCTTATTGTATGACTTCGAGTGTGTTCGGCTATGTTCTGCCCCCTTCAAACCAATTTTCCGACGGTTATCTACCCCTTTTGAGGCACACTATTGCACTTGTGGATGCCGTTTTGGATGTATTCATGCAGGGACAATGGCATCTTGAGAAGTCACGATGCGCTCTATTTGATGCTCCAAAATTACGACAATAAAACATTTCCGTTTTGTCTTAGTTTGTTTTTCCTTATGTTTTATCCTTGCTTGCAGTTCTTTATTGTTCTGATACATTTTGATATACATCTATGGTCTCATGACCTTATTCCCTTTTGGTATTTTTTGTTCTAAAAACATATAAAAGTCTGTAGTATCTACTTAGTAGCAACAAGAAATTGTCTCAACTCCTATCGTCTCTAGATCTAAAAGCCCAACTCAAAGATAATCTCTCGACTAGTCCAAAGTTTTGCGAAACAATCGCGAACTTCGTCGTGCATATTCGCAACTCGCTATCGTATCATATATTGTTGTATCCATCCCTCCAACACCTTCGTTGTCATCGTCATCCATCGCTGCGTCTATTATATCATTACCAATCCCCATTATATCGCGCGTTCAATGTTCAATCATCGCAAACATGTATCGGGCGCATGCAACCATCGTCGGACTATCGCAAACCACATCGCACTCTTCATGTGGCCATCACGTATCATTATTGGCATCTGTGATGGACATTCAAACACCTTGCACCCTTCCTCCAGCTTGTGTAGTACTAAATGAGCACATTTAAGTGTTTGGTTTGGTTTTCCTGGCCGAGTATCATCAGTGTCCTGGTGCACATGGAGCATCAGTAGCCGCTTCAGGTGACTTTGACCAAGTGCACGCTGAGGAGCATGCTGGTCGTGAACTAATGCCCAATGGGCCTCAGTGCCAGGTGGAGAGTCACATCACTGAGAATTCCTTTGTTGTTTGCTATTCCGACAAGTATCCCCACCGCCGAGCTGGAGCAGCTGTTAAGCAAAAGCAGCCAAGTGATGTGAAGTATCGTGGAGACCTGGACAGCTCTTCAAATCTGTGGGCTCCATTTTCCTCCCAATTGGACTGGAAAATTGTGAAATGGGCAAAGCTACGTGGGGCAGGATCAACAGCATTTTCAGATTTACTTGCTATTGAAGGAGTAAGTGACATCTATAGGATTATTGACATACACTCATCATGATTTTTCACAGGTTCATGACGCACTCAACCTTTCTTACAAGAATTCAAACGAGCTCAACAAAATTATTGATCAAAAGCTTCCTGGCCGCCCCACCTTCCAACGCCACGAAGTTATCATTGCCGGCAAAGCCTTCAAACTGTTCTCGCATGATATCATAGAATGCATTAAGGCTCTGTGGGGAGATGTTGATTTTGCTCTGTATCTTGTGGTGGAACCAGAGCGTCATTACACCGACACTGATCAAACAATACGGCTTTACTTTGACATGCACACAGGAAAGTGGTGGTGGTCAACTCAGGTATGTTCATAAACAATTAGTATCTCAATAAATTCTAATCGGAATACCAGAAAGAGCTTGAGACCCAGACAGGAAGAACAGGATGCACGATTGTACCTGTCATTATATCTTCTGACAAAACTCAACTTACCGTATTCCATGGAAAATCAGCCTATTCTGTGTACATGACCATTGACAACCTTTGCAAACACATTCAACACAAGCCATCGAGGCAGGGCCACGTTCTCCTAGCCTATCTTCCCACTGCTAAACTTAGTCACATCTCAAACAAGTCTGCATGGCGTCATACTCTTGGCAACCTGTTCCACGTCTGCATGAAATATATTCTCAAACCATTAGAGAAAGCTGGCGTTGATGGGATTGAGATGACGAGTGGGGATGGTGTCGTGCGAGATTGCCATCCAATTTATGCCACCTTCGTTGGTGATTACATGGAACAGATTCTCATTTGTGGCATTAAAAATGGAGAGTGTCCAACATGTCCTGCAGCTCGTGACGAGCTTGGCAATCCCGAGAGCGTTGGAGAACCTCGCAAACTTGGAAAGATTCTCGAGGCGTTCGATACCATAAGTCAAGGCCCTACTGAGTTTACACAGGCATGCCATGCAGCTGGTGTCAAGCCGATACAGCATCCGTTCTGGGAAAACCTCCCATTCCTCAATATCTACCAGTCAATTGCCCCTGACGTCCTCCACAACCTCTATCAAGGTGTTATCAGATACTTGATATCCTGGCTTCAAACCATATGTGGCGATCCTGAGATAGACACATGATGCTGTCGACTTCCACCAAATCACAATGTTTGCATTTTTATGAAGGGGATCTTGCATCTCTCACATGTGACTGGTACCAAGCATGACCAAATTTCACAATTTCTTCTTGGCCTTATTATTGATATCTGACTGCCCAACAACATGTCTCCAGTCTATCTCCTATGTGCTGTGCGAGGCATCCTCAATTTTTTGTATCTAGCAAAATACCCTGTTCACGCCAACAAAACGCTTGACCTTCTCGATGCCGCCCTGATGCGTTTCCACAACAACAAAGGCATCTTCATCAATCTTGGTGTTCGTGCAGATTTCAACTTTCCCAAGGCCCATTTCACAGGACATTACCGACAATTTATTGAGCTCTTTGGCACTACAGATAATTATAACACTGAATACACTGAACGGCTACATATAGATTTAGCCAATGATGCGTATTGTGCAACAAATTTCAAAGACGAGTATCCACAGATGACTGCATGGCTTGAGCATCGTGAAAAGATCCTCCAACATGATAAATTCCTCCAACGGCAGGCACCTACATGCAACCATCCTCCTCCCTGACCTCCACCCTGCCTTGTCTATGCTCGTGAGCTTAGGATGACAAAGCATCCATCTGTCCACGGCATCAGTCTCGAGTCACTCAGGACTGACTACAAAGCCATATTCTTCGAAGCTGCTCTTGCTCGTTTTGTTGCTCAGTATCAAAACCCTGGATATACAAAGGCTCAGGTTGAAGCAGCGTTGTCAAACATCCATTTCCCATTCTGGAAGCTCCCTGTCTACCACCAAATCAAATTCACATCTCATGACCCTTACAGTCTTGACAAAGTGGAGACTGTTGTCGACTCAGTACATGCTCAGCCAGCTCACTCAGATAAGTATGGGAAGGAGATCTCAGGTCGATTCGATACAGTGCTTGTGAATTATAATGAAGGTGGTGTAACTGGTGTCAAAGGCTAGTCTTGTTCATGAATCACTAGCATCATATGGAATCTGATTGAGTTATTTCAGGCCACTGTGTAGGGAGAGTGCGCTATGTGTTTACTCTTCCTTCTAATGCCCTGACCAATTGGTTTTCACAGCTTGGGCGGACACCTTCTAAATATCTCGCATACGTCGAATGGTTCACACCTTTCCCGAATTCACCCGATCCAAACCACTTACTGTACAAAATTTCCAAACTTCGTGTGCATGGTGAACAGCAAGCAAGCATTGTCCCAGTTCAGTTGATTCGTCAGAGTGTACATCTTTTTCCAAAATTTGGACCAATTGCGCCACATGAATGGAAGTCCAACAACATTCTTGATCTATGTCACACCTTTTTCACCAATCCATTTTCTGATCGTTTTCCTTACTCCAACTTGTACTGAATAGTATCATGAATACTTATGACCATCTTATCTTGTGAAATATCTGGATAATTACATTACACTCTTTGCTTCGTTAATGACATTTGCTACAATTACCTGGGCATTAGTTAGATTTCGTTTTCATACCTCCTATTACCTACTTTCCTTGGCTGTTAGTGGCATTTCTAGTATGGCGGCAGAAGTTAGTGCTAAATTTGAAATTGAGGTTTTTCCTGATGGACAAGGACTACTTTGATAAACTTACCAGAGTAACCATACATGAACATTCAGCGCACGATTAGATGTCTGACCTGTTTTTTTTCTGGCAGATCCAGGATGGTATAAGACCAAGTCCTCAATACTGAGAACTCGGAATGGATCTGACTAACTTCGTGGCACGTGGGGGCCCGATGGTTACCCCCTGCTACTTTTAAACATTTGGAAACGTATTCCCGCGGGCCGCGTCAACGGGTGCGAAAGAAAATCGTTCTGTGCCATATTACTATACTACACGAATAATTTCGCCTTGTCCCTACCAGTGACGATGAGCGCATTCAATACGGAGTAGGTACACGAGAAAACCAACGCGAGGTGAATCACGAAACCTGCATGCTGCTGGTCGAAGACTGTTACCTAGCCAGTGGGCATGGAGGGGAACCAAGGCGGCCTTGAGAGTTTACAAATGCAGTATTTCTGAGTAACGGAATGAAAACACTTGCAAGGTCTGCTTGAGTAGATTGTTTCGCAATACTGACTCAGGCAAGTGTCCAGAGCCTGGTGTTAACACCGTTGTTGTATTCGGGCATCCGTGGATGCATCCATCGCAGTAATATTCTGGCAATATAATGCCTATATACTGTAGAAAGTAAAGGTATGAACACCAAGCAAGGGTGCAGAGTATTAATAACAGCAGACATAATTCAATCGACGTCTAACACACGATGATTAGATAAAGCCAGACTATCACAACTGTACTTACTGAAGATGTAAAGCGGTGTCTAGCACATGCGGTCAGCGAAAAGTCAGCAGTTGAGTAAAGAGTGAATGAGGCGCAAATGCGCGTTTACATTAGTTCTGCATGCTTAAGGTGTTCGCGGAAGACACTGTCTCGAACTGGAGAGGCGACGGGGAGATTGAGCTATGAATTAGGAAGAAGAACGGATGGGGATACCTGTGTTAAGAGTTGTCGCTGTAGCTTTAATATCCTGTAATACAACCAGCGGGGTCAATATTAGATCGAAGTAAACAGCGTAGAAAGCTACTGACAGTCAGAGAGGTCGCGTAGAAATATCTGTTCCTGGGTTCAGGGGAATTCTGTCGAAGAATATCTTTAAATTTCTCTCTGAAATCTAGAGTGATCATTAGCTTGACTTATAATCGACCCTAGTATAAATACACACAGCCAAGAACAGTTGACGCATCGTTTGCCCTCTCGCCGAAGCTGGGTAGGAACGACTGCACTTTGATCCCACTCTTTAGCTTGCCTTTCAGGAGGTCACACTTGTTGAGGAAAAGGATCAGGGTAGCTTTGGCGAGAAGCTTGGAGGAGCAGATGGCACGCCAGAGGAGGAACGAATCTTCAAGCCGGTTGACACTTGGGTCTTCGAGCAGGCGTTCGTCGAAGCAAGATACAGCTGGAGACGAGGGAAGAATTGATGTCATTTGATGCTGCCAGGTGAGTAGGAAGATAGGTAGTTACGGGCGACTGTAACGAGGCTGAGTGCAACAAAAAACAACAAAATGAAGACGTACGAAAAATGATAGCATTGACGCTATCGAAGTATGGGAGCCATACATGGCGCTAATGCGAATATGAAGCATGATTATATTGCCAATGTATCATGAAAAACATACCATTGTTCTTGACCCACCCACATCGTAAAATATCCACTCACTTCCAGAAGTAATGACATTCCGGCCGACATCTGTGATGGAGTGCGATCACAGAGTCAACATGGATAAATAGCGAGGAAATAGTGCGACACGTACTTCCTAAAAATGAACCACCCGAATCCTGGTCGAACCGGATCCTATATTCTTGTACACCAAGGGTGCGCAGCCGCGCACGAACAACGTCGTCATCGGAGGGCTGGTATGTTCGTGTGGCGATACGGTCTAGGTCATTGAGAAAGCTGCAGGAATAGCACAGGTCAATCAGGGGAAAGGGAACAAGAGAGATCACAAACTGACAACCCAGCCGAGTCCTGTATTCTCGTTTTTCTTTTTGCCAAGATGCCTCGAACAGCGTCGTCCATCCACAGCGCCTTCATATCTTCCCTACAACTTGCGATTACTTCCGTCGCGTCGTCTATGGACAGATTCTGCCCGTCTCCAACCTCCTTTGGGTTCTTCATCCAACCTCCCAACGCGTCCTTCCATCCCGTGACACCAAACTCCTTAGTTCGCTTTCGAACTAGAGATGCAACAGACGGGCCGTCATCCACTACCTCACCCAATACGCCATAATCGCCGCTTGCAAGTTCCTCTGCATCCGCCATACCTAATTGCCTCCGCAGATCCGCCTCAACGCGCCTTAACGGCCCCAGCCGAAGTTTCAAGATATGATGCTTATTAGTCAATGGGACAGGGGGAGGTTTCAATGCAGCTTCCGCTTCAGAGGAGGTGGTATCGAGAGAAAGCCGAAGTAGAGCACCAGCACTCATGTCGGCAGGGGAGAGCGGCCTGGAAGGGATGGGCTCGTCATCCATCTCAGCTTGCAGCATCTCGACGATGGCGATGATCGACCGGAGAACGTTGAGTTGAACGACTGCGCGCCACGAAGCTCGTTCCTGATTCCAGGCTGCGCGGGCATATTTCATCTGGAAATCTAATACGAAAGGCATGAGTGCGTAAAATAGGAAACGCGGTACTGGAAATGTAATACTCACTCTTCAACGTCGTTGATTTCCCACTCTCAGATTGACCCAATAACAGCACCTTCACAAGGCCCTTCTGTTGCTTCTTCAGTGCGGTCTTCTCCGCTTTAAGTTCTTCGTCGATCCGATCGCTCACTCTCTGTGCCTCCAACTCCTTTCTCTCCCTCAGCGTTCGTTGCTCGACCGTTTCATTCGGAGGAGGGGTATGGAACATAGCGAAGGGATCATTTCTATCTATGGCGCCCGTCATTGGTGGTCCTGGTTGGTGTATCAGGATAAGCACGCTAGCTTTACGATTCACGTACGAATTGCTTCGCTTCAGTAAGACAACTTCTGACTAAATAAATTTGAAAATGGCAGACTCTACAGATAAAGAGCGTAAGCTAGGAGTCGGACTAAGACATGAGTCAACTCACGTGAATAGGCGACCGTCGACGAGCCCCGCGTGTCCACCCAGACAACCGGACGAGGGAATTCAAGAGTCTTTAGCGCGTCGCAGGTACGCCAGCTGGCCTACAAAGCAAAAACATTCCATCAAAAGTCTGCCATACCCCGCCCACGTAGATATAACGAACTATTGTTTGGTGATACCTTCCTGAAGGTATGACTAGCAACGAGGCTGATGCGTGAGGAATGGGGGGAAGTGCAGAACAGGAATCCTATGCACATAAAAAGACGCAGGGACGAGGTTGCGTGGTGCCCTAGAGACTAGAGTGCTTCTTTTGCTTAAACCTTTCTCGTAAGGATCGCCCCTGGGTCGTCCATGACATCCATGACATACATGACAGGTCATACTAGCCGGCGATCATAATCACCATGGATATAGTACGATATGCCAGTAACCACGAAATGTTACAGAAGTTCCAGTATCCAATCTCGGAGCACTGGACATTCTCTTCTGTTTAGCATTTGGCATATAAAGTATATGAGTCACATAATGAGTGGACCATTGCAGCCCGGAAGTCGGAACGTTTCGGCACGAACTACCGGCGTTATCTAGGGTCGACGGAACCTAATATGTAATTGATGTTCTAATCACGTATATAACAGTACATATAACTGATATGACAGACCAGGAACTTCTCGCTTCTGTTGGCAAAACCACTGTAAATTCGAGGGGAGACTCGATCTGTCTAATTCGATCCCATCAAACGAAGCCAGGAAGCAGCGGGAAATCTGAAAATGGAAATGGCTGCCACCCCTCACCCACAGCCACCACGCATACCTACGCATACTCGCATAAAGACAAACGTAGACCTCAGAATTAATCATAATAAATATTCCATTGACAAGTTTGCCTCTGGAAAGGTCCAGAGGAAATTGTTGACAAGCAGTTCAGTTTTCTGGAAGATAGGTTTTTCACTCTCAAGATTTACTTGGGATAATCATTTACAAAACATTGCCATCTCTTATCAGCCTGATGGATGTTGTGGTACCATTGTTCTGTCAACCCACCCTATCATAATCTGACTTTACAAGAATTGGGCTTCTTATAGTAAATTTTCCTTTTGATACTTTTGTTATAACTTTATAAAACCTCCTCAGGATATCCTCAAGCTTCTGATGATGGAGCTATGGTCCACTGGCACATAGTTGTGACATGGAAAATGGATAGATGTGATTCATTTGACTCAGAGAAAGAGACAAATTACAGTTCAATCTGTCAGTGTTCATTTGTTGAAGATCTAAGATTTTAGAAGAGCTAAGTCTATTTATGCAGTAGTAGCAGATGCATTTATGCTTGGGCTCCTGCCTGCTACTACAATATTTTTTCATATATAAGTATCAACATTGTCACTGAATTTTTCGCACCCATCCCATCTTCACAGATTGGATTGGGAACTTTTGCTCATGTTTCCCAAATCTTCCCTGCATCCAAGTCAGGAAGCTGAAAAGTGCTTTTCACCCTGTTCTGTCCACTTGAATATCTCGCTTCCTAACCTCCATATACTTGTACCAACACGAATACATAGATATTAATTATGCAATATTCAATCATTGGAGTTGTTCTTGACGTGAGTCTCGAGAGACCTTGGACCTCTTTCAGTACGTGTAGATTGGTGTTTGCCATGGAGAGAGCCTCATTATAGAAGTAGATGTAGACACGGAACCTCAACATATAGGATATTTAAACGCGTCACGCGACTTATATAATTATTCAGCTAGATCTTCACGTAGCACAG
>QFEU01006308.1:0-30429 GCA_003316345.1 Tricholoma terreum | reverse complement strand
GGTCGAAACCCGGCTCAGGTGACGAAGGCACGAATAATCCTGCTGGTCTCGGTGCTCAGCAGGGAAACACTTCTACTGCTTTGGGGAAACGCGCCTCATTCACAGGTAGTAGTGGCAAGATTGGTGGAACAGATGTTAATAATGGGAAGGGTGGCACTAAGCGACAGTCCGGTTCAGTCGTTGGTGACGCGGACAAGAATATGCCCAATACTGGGTCTGAAGGCCAGCCAGACAATCCAGTACAGAGCACAATACCAGTCTTGCCATGGGCAACTTCCGTTGGTGGAAAAACACAATCCGATCATATGACGACTAACACTGCTGACAACAACCCTGAGCAACACGTAGATTCAGCCCAGAATAACTCTCCAACTACTTCGGAGCCCACGAAACGGCGCTCCGTCACGTTTGACAAGGGTATAACTGTCAATCAGGACCGGCTTAGCGGGGAGGTGGGTGGCCAAGGCGCGGGGGCTGATCCTCATGAGGGGGATTCCAGCAAAGATAAAGCTAATAACGCCAACGACGATGGAGCCAGCCCAATCGCTGAAGGCTCACAAGCTGGCCCTCCGGCTGTTGCGAAATCCAACCCGACCGCACCTCCTTCCCCTGTCAGTAGCGAGAAAAGCGACCTCCCGAAAACAAGTGGCGATCTTCTAAAGCAAGCCCTCGAGCTTCGGAAGCAGATTATATCATTGGTTGAGAAGATTTCGAAGCTAGAGCAGCAACAAGAGAGTACCGTTGGCGGCGAACAATCCGCGGCGAGGAAAGCAGAACTTGATGCCGCTGTCAGGGAGAGGGAGAAACTGTCTAGGAAGGTCGGGAGGCGGCTTCCTGGTGCGTACTTTCAGTAGTCAGGCTTGATACTAGATTTGACGGATCCATATCCAGCTCACAGTTCGGACACCAAGGCTGAGATCGACGTGACCAGTGTTGCACTAGCCGACTTGATTCCCACAGTTGAGAACACATTGACCCAACTCCTGTTGAGCGACCAACCCCAGTTGACTATAAAGCTTGCGGCTGCCAAGAATGGAACAAAACAGAAATCCTCCATAACCCGTTTGCTCAAAGAGTGAGTACTTACGAACCCTATTTCCGCACATCCGTTGCTCATATTTTTCAGCCACGGTCTGGAGCCTGAAATCAATGCACGCCTCACGACCGTAAAGCTTCCTCATACACCGTCGAGCTGATTTCCGATCTTCCCTCGCCTTGCTTGATCTCTTTCCTTTTCTTGCACTTGTACCTGACGTATATAATGTCTTTATGCATATTTTGCGAATGTTGTTTCCTGATTTATGGTGGGCAGAGATACCTTGGATTCCTCTTATACTAGGATGTACAATCTGTAACACTACAGTAGTTAGCGTTAGCATGCTCAACGCGCTTGCGCAAACCCTCCTGTTGAGATACTCTCAGGTAACTTGCCCTGGCAATCATCTGCCGCATTTTTGTCTGCAGTGAGTGTAATGACGACCTCCCCTCCAACCCTGAAGACATCATAGAAATCAAAGTGGCACCGTGAGAGAGAAGGTTGCCCGTTGATTGTGACATTCTGGACGTATGCAGGGGTTCCGGGCGGGATTATCTTCTGAATGGATTTGGCATCGTAGTTTACAGTGGTGACTGTTGTGCTGACGTTAAGGAACGAATTGTGGATCATATATTTTGGGATGAAGGGTGAAAGAATGAGGTAATGAGTGGTTGATGGGACTGAAGCCGTGGGATCAGCCGATGCACCATGGACAGGAGATAACTGTAACATTACCTGGATAGAACCCGAGGAGGTGGAAAGAGAGAAGTGAGGCCATCGCAGCCTGGTCGTCATTCCCAGGCAATCCAGCCGGAGCTGGCCATAGACAAATGAGCCTTTGTAGCATTTCAAGACTTGAGAACCACTTACTTATGTCGAAGTTTGAGAACACTACCTCGCGAACGCGATCAACAGACAAGGCAGGGTGGTTGGCATAATGGTAACCGATCGGCGTCTGCGACAACGATCTCAAAGTTGCGCACTCGTATTCTGAAGAAAGCACATACCTGGAAGGAAGGCTCATTACCCGCAAGATAGTAACCCGCCTAAAGGTCGATCAGAGAAATAGAGATCGAGAGCGCAGAGCATATTGATACTAACATCGAAGAAGTGGTCCAGACGCTTCACAAATGGTTCCTGTGCATGTCAATGTCAGCTTGGGCTGAAGCTCTTGGACCCTGAACTCCCTACCTTTCCACCCATAAGATCGATGAGATGTGCAGTATCGTGGGGCGCATACCTGCGGGGATGATATCAGAATTTTAGAATAAACAAAGTTCATCCGGACCTACCAACTGTATTCCCAGGAACTTGACTCGTAAAAACCATTGGTATTCGATCCTTGCAGAGAACACTCTCTGTTGTTATCCTTGTCGTTGGGTGAGCAGTTGATTGGATCTGTATACGCGAAGGTCCCGTTCGAGAAACGCTTTTGGAAGAATCCTGCACGAGACGCCATTATTAGTTCATGTCAGATACCTGCACATTTACCACGCACCTTTGAAGCCATCGCTGGCGACGGACGGGTCCCAAACGTTGCGATAGGACTATACTTACATCAACCAAAGCCCCGAAAATGATTGAAAAAGCATACCAGAGAACGATTGGTATATTTGACAACATCGTCTGCCTTTCCTAGTAGCTGAGCAACTTGCCGAATACCAAAGTCCTCGAACGCATACTGTTGATACCAACTTCAGTCAGTTCAGATCCTGCAATCCCACAGCATGGCACACTCGCTTCGAGAGTCCTGCTGCCTTCTCTCGTCTGTCGTCCTGTGCTAGCAACATCAAGTACTGCGAAAGGAACATATCCAAACTGCCTAAAATAGCCAAGTCATTCCAAGTCGTGGTGGAAGAATCAAACCACATCACCGCATACTTGTAGACATTTACTTGACGCCCTTGTGTATTCCATTCCGGCGGATTGAGCTCGCCATCTGCCAGTAACGCAGAATAGAGGTCATTCAGGTTAATGCCCAATTCCGTGGCCTCGTTGTGGTAGCTGACGGCAAATTGAGAAACGATGTTATCTGCACTGGAACCTGAGGGTAAATATCCAGTTCAGGCTAATACCAAGACGCCAGATTCTCCGATACATACCTCCTTGTGTCCACCCAGGTAGATTGTTCGCTCGACATTCCGGCATCCATCCGTTCTTTCGCCAGCCATCTATGTAGCTGTCAACGATCTGAGCAAATTCCACCGGCGAGTGGAGACTCAAAAGCGGATAGAATGTTCGGAACTGAAGAAAGAAAAATTTACTACGCCCGATTAGAAGTGTCTGAAGTTTGCTTACAGTATCCCAGCTGGAAGAAGACGTATGAATGTCAGCCAATCTTCGCAAGCTACAAAAATGGCATACCTGCAATACAACGAGTCAAAGTAGAATGATGTCGTGTCCTGAAATACTCCCTGCGTCTCTCCTGTAGCATTGTTCTGCAACTTTGTGAGAAGGCATCTTCAAACGTATGGACAAAAAGATAACGCACCGGTGTCAAAGCAGCGCGGTACAAAGATGAATACAACATCTCTGTGATGTTCGCTGGTGTATTCGCGATATCAATTTCGATTTTGCTGAGCTTCTCCTGCCACAACGCCTTGGCTTTCGCTAGAATGTCTTCAAACGACGATGGTCCGATTTCTGACTCTGCGTTGGCACAGGCCTGTTCCGCGGACCGGAAGGAGACACCGACACGGATGTTCACCTGCTTCGGGCGTTCAGAGTACGAGAATAGAGCGCCAGATTGATACACACTTCCGGTCAAGTCCCGGGATAAGTTGAGGTGTGTCTGACCAAGACCTTTAGCATCCATACCAAACCTAAGCGCAACATTAGTCGCGAAGCGGCGGACTTGACAAAACATCATTACTTGTCGCCGGTCCACACGCCGTATTCATTCAGCTTCTGCTTTCCGCCATCCAAGAGATCATAACAGGCAAAAGCCTGATAACTGAACCGGCTTGGCCCGAAGCTGACAAGAAACAAAATTTAGTGAAGTGAGGACAGAAAAAAATAATCCTACCTTGACCCATAGTTCCCCCCGATGGTAATTCTCCCCTTTACAGGATCAATATCCAAAGTACCACCACCAAACGAATTGGGAAGATCGTTGGCAAGGTCGACTACGAAGTAGGGCGTTGAGGCAGTCGGAAAAGTGAACCGCTCCAGTCCCGCGCGGCGCGAGGCTGTCGCTTCAATCTTAATATCATTATCTAGCGTCTGTGTAAAATAGCCGGGATATGCATCTATATTGAAGCGCTGAGCCACGCGTCGGTGCATAGAACGCGAGCGTACCATCGGTGTTCGGCTTGCGCAGACGTTCGCGCGCATCGAGGGTGGTAGTGCAAGTGTTAAACCCGCCAAGACAAAGGAGGGGCATGATTTCAAAGTTTCCATACGTTCCTGATGATGTATGATATGGGTCTGTGTGACAAATACCGCATCGTGCACCGCTTACCGAGAGAAGAGCCAGTCCCACTGTCATGGAGGGGACTGATACCCCGAATTTTCTGGGTTGGGTCGGTGACATATCCTTCTCACTGTTGAGCACTTCTGATGCATAAAACGAAGTGACGCATTGACTCTTACCAGCAGGCGCGTAACCAGTCAGGTCGGTTGAGAATTTCGCCTGGCAATGAATACAAGTTGAGCTCAATCGTATAGCTTGCTTCGACGCGGCTTACCATTCCGAAAGGAATAGAGGCTCCTGGGCTGCATGGTATTAGGTATTTGTACTTTACCTTAAAGTCAGACTTACCAGACATCTCCAAAATTGTCTGGCCAAGACAGAAGTTAACATTGGACTCTCATACAACACACATCAAAAAACTAACCTGTCCCTATGAACGGGTTCACAAAAGCGGTATAGTCAGGATTCGACTGATTGACGGCAGCTTTGATGGCGGCCGTAATCCTTTCCTGCTGGTCAGGGGATGGCTGGGCTCTGATAAAGGAGTGTGAGAGGGGCAGCAAGATTGCTGCCAATCTGAGGACGAACATATTGAAAGGAGAGAAGGAATGGATGCTATGACCCATGCATCACATCCACTACTAGTAAAATCCTGTCTTTCCGATCATTCGAAGACCCGAATAGTTGGGAAGCGAAGGAAGCAACGAAGAGTCAACATAGCCGACCACACGGACCAGCTACGATGCCTAAGAAGTGAGATGTTGTGTCCACGCCGGCGACAAAAAAAAGAAGTTGCTAGGGAAAAATACAACTCGGGCAGGCAATACCGTCCTTTTCAGAAACGTACTGTTATAGAGTGATACATGTAGCCGTAGGACTGTAAATTACAGGTCTATAGTACGTGATATATAACGAATCCACGTGATGTTCATATTATGGTGCGCACCCTTGCTCGTTGCCGGGGCGGAATCCCGCTCACCATATTGTTGCGCCCTGCCCCCGCTGCAACAAATCCTTTTTTATCTGCCGTCAGCCTGTCAATCAATCTATTGCCCGTTCCTGAAATATGATTGGGACGTGGTGGGCTGCAGCAGTACCTTTTATTGCACAGTGTATTGCACCTGTATGTAGTCAGTGCATCAGGAAAATTGAAGTATGTTGGTATAGCCAGCTACTATTTGTAAGCAGCCAACAGAGTGTGATACTAATACTGATTCAATTATTTTCCTTTTTTGTCTTTCGAAAGTCGGAAAAGTGCTCGAAAAATTGTGTGCAGTTTCCCAGGTCTGGGAATAACCCTTGCTTGCAATCGGAGTGGACATATGCGTGCCCAGTACCTAGAACTTAGTAGAAGGGGTTCTAGAAAGGACATGTCAATGGCCCATCAGGAGACACCAATAGCTAGACATTCGTCCTCATGATCGTACTAGTACATATGGATAGATACAATGTTAATGGTCTCCATAGAGAAATAAAGATAAAGAATTCAGATACGTAGATCCATTTGTGTTAGCTGAGATTCTTGCGTGCGACCTTTTCAAGTTCCGTGAGCACGAGATCAAGCCCCTGGTCATCCCAAAATTGACGCTCATGAGAAGATAGTTTGCGCATCACATATGTTGCAGCATCACTCTCGTCGCGTCCGATTCCAATGCGAAAGCGGTAGAAACCCGTTTCGCCACCAAGGGCAGTGATAATGCTCTTGATACCGTTATGCCCATTCGCTGAACCTCCCAGTTTGACCGAAAGGGTTTCCGGTTTGTGGTCGAGGGAGTCCGCAAGGACGATGAGCGAATTTGGAGACCGCACGGTTTTGCGAAAGGCCACGGCCACGGATGGTCCGGATATATTCATCAAGGACTCTGAGTCGACTTGAGCGGACTGCGCAACTGACTGTAAGTAGGAAGATGCGCACTTGACTTGAATAATGTCAGAGAGATGGGGGTATCCCCAATTGTAACGTTGCCTTGACCGGAGATTCCATTTCTTTCTGCAGTCATGTGGATACCCAGACGAAACGCGAGTGTATCTACGATTCGTTGACCAACACTGCAACAGGTCGGAATTATGATTATACCGTAAGCAATAGAACACATACCTGTGACGAGTTAGAGGGAATGGGAGATTTCCCAGCCCTACCACTATTACTTGAGGTATAGAAACGACCATTCGTACGAGTTATTTTGAGGGTGTCGACGAGCTCCCGTTTTGTGGTTTTATAGGCATCTGGGAGTCGAGTTCTGACTGGTTCCTCAAATGCCGGAATTAGTAAGCGGCTGTATAAGTCCAAGGCTGCCAAGGCTGTCAGCTGTCCGTCAAACGCAATGATTTATGGGGACGATCAGCTCTAATAAGTTTTCTCTGCCCTCTCTCCCCCTCTTCTCAACATGAGTCCGACCACGGTTAGTGCTACAGCGCTAAGCAGGGCTGACGTTTACCGACGCAGGGCCAAGCGTCGCCTTTCTGCACCAAGCCAAAGGCTGCCCATACGTCTTCACATATGCCCACCTCTATCGCATTCCCTCGAGGCGCTGGACCTTTCATCGGCATCACCAATACAAACTTTGGCTTCTCTTCGCTTTCTCATTCTTTCATACCTCGCCGACCTCGAGAGAAAGCTTTCAGAATTGGGGTCTCCAGGCCTAGGCGCGTGGGAAGCCATGGGTGAGATGACCATAGAAGAAGCCAGGCAATGGGCTCGGACCGCACTCGAGATGCTAGAGGGCATTCGTGCGGAGGTCTGCTCACATTTCCCGGAATTTCACTTTGCCGATATCTCGGTGGAAAACTTTGTCAAGTCCCATATTCCTGACATTTCTGATGTGCCTGGGCTCAACGAGATGCGTTCCCATCTACCGGACATACCAGATGTGCGCTGTCACTTACCAGATATGCCTCACCTCCCCGAGATCCCAGACGTACGATCCAGTCTTTCCGGCATGCGAACCAAGTTAGACGACGTCCGCTCCCGTTTTCACGAGATAGACTTCAAGAGACCGCTTAGTTATATTCCGACCCTCTCTGACCGCCTACAAAGACTTCATTCACACCTTTCATCGCTTGAGCTTCCTTCCGGGCTTGATGTACCTGCCTTTACATCCAGTTCTGTAATATCCGACCTTCTTGATACGGTCCTCCATTCGGATGTTTTATCCGAACTCACGAGTACGAGTCCAGACATCCTAGATGAGGGGCAAGATCTGTTGGAGCGAGCTGCTAAGGAAGTCAAAACTGCTGTTCGTCGGTCACTCGAAGGTGTCCGTCTTATCAAGTATTCTGATCTTCCCCACGACTGGAAAAACAACCCTTTTGTTACTCAGGGTTATAGGTTAGTCCCCGAAAATGCAACACCTAATTGTCGATTTCTTACTGGAACAGATTTATACCTTTAGAAAGATGGCCATTAATCGTCTTATCCATATTCGCTTTTCACAATGAGACACGTAAATTTCTGTGTACTCGGCCGTCCAGATCAAAAGTCTAACTCTGCTCAACAGTGAATATTCATACTCATCTAATTCCATTCGTTCTGTGGGGGGCCAGCTTGATGCCATTGTTCAACGCTAACAATGCAATTGATACCCCCGAAATGCTCTTCATGTGTTTCGCTCTTCTCTGTCTTTTGACCAGCACCATATGGCACATAATGTCAGGATGTGCCCATCGCACCAGCATGGAACTTTGCGCACGGGTGGATTATGTCGGGATTGGATGGTAATACCGACCGCCCCGCCCCGCCTTTGTATTGTCGCTCATTTGGATGTTGCCTAGGCTGATCAGCGCAAGCGTTGGCACCGTCGTACACTACGGCTTCCACTGTCATCCACCCGTTGGTCAAGTCTTCCTAGGCTTGTGTTTCCTGACAGGGCTCGCAGGAAATATATTTCCATTCATGGACTGGTTCAACCAAACCGAGTATAGAGTATGTCATTGCTTCTGTACGACATACCCTAGCTCGTAATGATCAATCTTCAGTTTTATCGCATCGCCTTCTTTCTTTCTTTGGCTTTCTCGGCGATTGGCCCACTGGCCGCGCTTGCGATCCTGCACTCAAGGCAGGAAATGTTCAAATTCATAGGTGTGTTTCGCACACAGTCCGGTTGCTCAAGTTTTGTGAATAACAAACTTCATATAGTTCCCGTCTTTCCGTCGCTGCTATCATACCTGATAGGTCTTGGTTTCTACGCAGCCCACTTCCCTGAACGTATCCTCCCTGACTACGTCCGGCGGCGTCTCGATCATATAGGAGGAGGTGTGCTTCTCAGTTCTTCTCCGATCTTCAGGGGAACTGATTACTGCTGTTAGGCTCACACTCTATCTGGCACTGTTTTATTGTCCTTGCGGTCAGTCAGCACAAGACTGCTATGTCGTCGCTGAGAGATGGCATGCAATGTCGAGCTCATTGATCAGGTACATAGCACTTGAGCTGCTAAGTGTTAGTGCACGTGGTACAGAGGTATTTTATTAGATCTGATAACATTATTATGCGGAGCCATTGTCACTTTACATACGTCTCCAGGTTCTATATACCCACAAAGCGAAGGATAACATATATTGTCATCTATCCGCATATTCCGAAAGAGCGAGGCAATAAATAAATGAGAAACCCATCTATGTTGGGGGCATGTATGAGACTTCTGCCTGCCAGGAATTGCCTGTGCCAGTGTATATCGCGTGCAGCCGTATGTGGTTGAATGAAACGAAGCGCGAGCCCAGACGGATGCCAGGTCCACGGAAGTCGTCTCCATGCTCCTTGAAAGAAACACAGCACTGATATCAGCGATGATAGTTACAATGTGGAAGGAACACTTACAGCAATGAATCGAACCCAGATGACCGCTACCTGATACGCCATTTCACCGATGGTATACGGAGTCCTATCAGGGTGCATGAAAGTCAACCTATGCTTCCAGCGCAAATGCTGATATCCAGGCCACTAGAACGCAAATCCTGCGTCAGACTCCTCACAAAAAACATAAAGAACCTACAGTGATATACAAATACCGCGGACGCTCCAATGCCCTCCCCCACACCTCGGGCGGCAGCACTGACGGAATTGACACGTGGGGATTCGCCACACCTCCCCGGGAAAAAGGTCTCATGCACTCTGTTAGCGCGACGCCGACTCCAACTCCATCGCTGGGGAAGAGATGGATTGCTGGGGCGTTGTTGAAGTTTCTTGACACTACTTGTGAGGGTATGTGGTGGTGCCGGATGTCCATCTTCCACAGTATGACTGCTTGGGCATTCAATGGCGTACGAAATCGTTGTTGAATGGTCTCAGGTCTTCCATTTTATGGCCAGTCAAATGAGCGCAGAGCCAAAGCTTTAACGATTACATGCGGCGCGTGCGTATAGTTCTATGCCCATTATTCGTCAGTTCTCTGAGACCAGTCAAAGCTGTATCACAGAAGTCTTGGAGCATATCACAGTGATTCGCAGAGGAGAAGATTCCAGGACAAGAGCTGCATGGTTCAGAGTGCCAAAGCTACAGGTTTTGTCAATGAAATTCTCATAGATGAAAGCTTTGACCGGTAGGCGGTTCTAGTATCCAGAGACAAATCGCCCGACTATGGGAGCGTTACTGTCATGGTGACCATACACGACTCGATCTTGTCTTCGTCCAGAGTACAAAGTCGTCGGGTGTGGAACAAATCCGTGGCGGTCAACGTTTCCCACGGCGACTCCAAGATAATCCGTTTTAAGTACTTGTTCAGTAGCTAACGTATTTTGGCTGCATCTGCGTATGCGTGCCGGGAAGTGTGTATGCAGGTCCCTGAATTTCTTTCTTTGTGCTCCAGAGCTGCTTGCAATCGTCGGTGCGAAATGAATATGAACGCGACAGACTGACAGTGCAGTTCCTGAAGTGACTATCAACGACATTAAAGGTGGAAGAAAACTTGAAATGCGAATTCGAAGGGAGGTCAACGGGATTCATATATCTATTCAATATCAAGATCTAACAGGTTGAATTGCTTCTACATTACAGATGACCTCAACTAACTAACGAAGCTAACGAAATTCAAGGGTGAGGACAGGGGATGTGAAGAGGATCACGGAGAAGATGGAGGTTTCACAAGTCAGGCAAGCTTCGTTGTTCGAAAAAGAGTATAGCCAGACCTGTCCAGAAATCAAATAGTATTGTACGGTAAAGCGGTGGTCATAATTTGGTCATGGATCCGAGCTGTGGGGCGATATCACATATCAGGACATGAGGGTCGAGAGCTATCATTTCAACGATGGCAATATAAGTGTCGAGGATCTTCCTCGCAGACTCTGCGGAAAAAAGATGATCGTCGAATCGAAGAATTACATTACCAGTCTTGCTATATACGTCGAGGAAGAGCTCGTATGGCTTTTTGATCTTCAATAAGGACTTGATATCATCCAGGTGCACGCGTGTGTCATTCATGTCCGAGGCAAACTCCGAGATAGAGTCTAGATTCAAGCCATCATGGGCAAAGACGTGTGCGAAATAGCCGCCGTGGACACTGTGTAGTGAGGGATTCATGTTTTGGTTATGCAAGTCTTCATAGTAATCCACATCGTCATTAGCCAGGCTTGTTATGAGATTCGATTTGAAAACGGCAAGATGGTCGTGGAATGACTGGTTGCCGTGTATCGTCGTCATGATTGGGAGGATATTGGTAATTGGACCTACTACGTTGGCCAATCGGGCTATGCGGCGCTGACTGACGGGAGTACCCATAACGAAAGATGTTTGAAGGGAGAGCCGAAACAATAGAACAGAAAAAACCGCGAAGAATCCGACAGAAGCTGTAGTCCCTGATTCACCCATGACGCCACGGAACTGGGATAAGATGGTAGGACCGATTGTAGCCTCAACTTCGGTGATGTCTGATAGGGGTTTGTCAGACGCATTGGCAGGGCCGAGGTTGAGAGGTTGAACATCCTTCATATTCTCTGTCCAGAATTTGAGCTGCCCTTCTCGCGACCCGATACGACGATCGGAAGTATGGTGAAACCAGTCACTAAAATCGGAAAATTGGACTTGCTGGGGAGGAAGACTGTCGACTCCATGGTGGTATAGCGCAAATAACTCATATAAAACTATGCCAAAAGAACCATCGTCCATTATGCTATGAATTCGAGAATTCTCAGTCTTTTGGAACGAACAGAGAAGCGAACAAAAGACGCACATATCATGGAAGATGAGGCTTAGGTTCCACGTGCTGTGTCCGAGATTGAACATAGTCACCGTGAAGAGGGGTAATCGGTCAAGCTTGAAATCGGGCTGCTCGCATGCGGCTAAGGCAATTTCGCGGGCTTTTCTTGCTGGGTCGGCCTCATGGCTGACGTCTACCACCTTGATATCGAAGTCCACAAAAGGGTAGATGGTTTGCTTGAGGTTTCCTTCTGTACTCCAAGAGAATGTGGTGAGAAGAGCTCCATGACGCTGAACGACCTCGGCGAATGCATGGCGCATGAGATCCATATTTAGCTCAGAGGAAGTGATTGTCACGAGATATCCACTGGAATGCGATTCGTCTCCATGTTGCATGGTGTGATTTCTCTTATGCCCGAACTCAGTCTACATCAGCGTGAGGCAGGAATTAATCGAGGTAAGGAGCAGAGAAAACGTAACGTACACTTGAGAGTCGGGCCCAGATGCGGGATTGATGTGGTGTTGCGTCGGTGGTATATGGCTCGCCATACGCGAGGCGTTCAGTTTGGATTGGTAGGAGTGCCGCCGCATCTTTAATAATGCCTTCGTCATCCACATCCCCAGCTGAGGCGACGCCGGCTTCTTGCACCTTGCTATCGAGGAAGGCGATTGTCACTGATCCAAGGAGCTCGAATTGGCTGATTTTGATACCGAGATAACTTTTGAGTTCCCTGCTATAACGAATAGCTGCAAAAAGTAAAGATAAACAAATTTTCTGAGGGAAACAGATTTGACTAACCTCCAAGGGAATCCAACCCAAAATCCCTCAAGGGAATATTCTTAGAGATTTGGTCCGGGCTTAAGCCTAGAAGTTCGCAGAGCAAGGTGAGAGGTGTTTCTACAAGACCACCTTTCTTGGATAGGATCGTCGCAGTCAAAAAGCGGGTAGGGAGGAGATGGCAGTAGAGATGAGGTTCGCAAGTGGAAAATACTTCGGGAACATCCTTGATGGCGATCATAGGAACGTAATGCGGAATTCGCCGAACAAGGGAGTCGGCGATAAAGCTACAAACTTGCGCAGTGGTCATCCCGATCTTCGAGGCCAAATTGGTGCTGGAGCGGCCTTTCGATGACAAGACCAAACGTTTAAACATTCCCGAGTCAGTAATCGGAGGAAGAGATATTGAGATTGTATTTGGCAATATCTCAGCCATTCGATCCAAATACCTGACATTGTTTGGAAATGGTTAGCAAGGATCAAAACAAAGTAATTTGAAACTGACAATTGAGATGCGCAATATGCCGCTTGCCCCGCGTTTCCGAAAACTGAGCCAATGGTGGAGAAAAGAAGGAGGAATTCCAGTGTCGCCGGATTGACACAGGACAAAACGGTGTTCAAAGTTCGTATCTTGGACAAGTAAACATCGTCGAAAGACTTCTGGTCCATTGAAGAAAACAACCCATCTCGAGACACAACCGTCATAAGAAGAATTCCGCCTATCGGGGCCAATTCGTTGGCACGGACAATGACGGTTTCCATGTCCTGTCGTTTACCTGCGTCAGCAGGGAGAACTCTCACTGAGACGTCTGATGAGTGGAGGTAGCAGAGGTACTGCAAATCCACCTTGGTCAAAGCCCTAGGCCCTCGACGACTCGTAAGTACGAAATGACGGGCACCACGACTGGCCATCCACACAGTAATGCGGACGCCTAACTCGCTGGACCCCCCAACAAGAAGATAGCATTTACGCGGGTCAAATAGCTGACCAAATTCGGTGATATGGATGGACGACCGAGCATTGGGTACAATAGCAAGTGAATCGGTTGTTGAAACAGAAAGGGAGGCTGAATTAGATCGTTTTGAGAACGATACAGAATGCGACGGAAGTTTGAAGTGCTCAGACGTTTGTGCAGCTAATAGATCTGCGAGACTAGCCGTTACCCTGGAGGGGTAGCGTCCCAAAAGCGCCGAGATGTTAATGAGCTGAGTGATTGGCACCCCCAAAGGAATGTTAGCGCGGTCTGATGAGGTTACATTGTGATGGATGTAGTGGCCCATTGCGGTCATAGAATCAATTTCAGTTCCATGCATTGTGGTACCCTGAAGGTTAAAAACCACGTCAAAACCTCTAAGGTTGTTCATTGCTAGCCACATTTGGATAGCAGGAGAAATGTCATCTCCAGGCAACGAGGTCGTAATCGATTGTTCATCCACATGTAGTTCGAGGGAGAGGCGCCTCGCATCCGCAGGTGTCGCTACGGCGCAGAAAAATTTGGCTCCAAAACGTTGACAAAGTTGCACGGCGATGAATCCAATACCTGGTTCAAACTATGGCATCAGGCCCACTCAACTCCGGGCAGGGATTGTTTACGTACATGAACCTGCACCAAGAAGAAGAATAGTCGATGAATCCGATATCTTAGAATTCTCCACAAGTGCTAACCACGGAACCAAAGAAGCGATAGGTAGAGCGACCGCATCCCTGTCGGTTACATTGTCAGGAAGTGGGACAATGGAACTCTGATCCACCACAACAATATTGGTTACAGGATAATTTGCAATACCTATAACCTATATGACAACCAGAGGCAGTCATTAACACATTAAGTTTTATTTCTGAAGGATCTTGACGTACTCTAGTCTTAGCGGAAAAATTCTTCACGTCTGCACCAGAACGAGTAACGGTCCCAAGAAATGCAACGCATGGATTATCCACTGGTGTGATGTCCATACTGAGAAAACTAACTGAAACTTGCACTTCGGTCGGGCCTATCCTCGGCTGAATATGGGTAGAGATGTTGTTACCTCCAATGGGAGACTCAATCATATCGCCGGGGGCGGGACTGGCCTTAACGTATGGACTACCATGAACAAGTCTGCGAACGAAGATATCGCCATTGGAGGTATATTTCATATGCTGCTCCAGAAGCGCAGAGTTTTGACGAAGGGAACGCACGGTGTCGTCTCTGGCCTTGGTACCTAGCGCGTGATCTTCGAATAAAAGGGACCGGACAACAAAATCAGGTGATTCGGCGATCAAACAAGCCGCGATTCCCAAAGCACCAATCCCTATTGCATCGTCATCTCCGACGATCCATATTTCTGCATTTTCTGATAGGTCGTGAATAATTTTGACAAGTTGTGCCTCGGTCCCATGTGTGAAGTGATGCACGACAAGTTCATTCGCGTGATCCTCACTTATTTCGGCACGAGTCGTGGTCGAGCGGATTAAGATGAGTGCCCCACCTTCATCCAAGTTCGCAACCGATACCTTAAAATCGGATATGGCCTCAAGCTGCTTGACAAACGCTGACAGGTTTTGCAGCTGCTGTGTCGACTCTCCTTCCGTTTCCTCAGCCGATTTTCGATCTTATATGATCAGGAATTGTCAACTTACGTATGTTGGATTGTAGTTGCTCACCAGCAATCAATAGGAGAACCCCAGAGGGTACCAGATATTGAAGAAATGTTCCAATATCCAACGGTAAATCCAAGAGGTCGATTGTTTGAAGTACGATGTCGAAGCTATAAGTCGGGGATTATAATGGGATAGCGAGGACGGAGACCCAATTAATTACCTGTGAGTTTTAATATCGTATTCACCCGCGTCGACATTCAAAGGGTCCAGGACAACAGGCCTGGCATGGGGATACCGCATGGTTCTGGCCTTCGCATCTGCATCATTGGCAGAAGACCCAATGCAGAAATATTCCACGAGAAGCCGTTGGCTGACTCGGAGGGAAGAAACAAGGAAACTATTGAGAGCTTTCGAAAACACCTCAGAAGTATCCATGTCAAGAGTTCGGATGATGTATCGACCAGCAGTTTGTGCCTTGGTGATGAGTTCTTCGAATACCCTGCAAAGATACGAGGGTCTATCGAGAGACAGTGCTGAGGGGAGATTATAATCTGTCAAAGGAAATATTTTCGGCTGCCAGACGGTCGTAAGGCATTCCTCCATGCCATTGTCCGTGGTTGAAGCACGTTCGACACCAGCAAGCAAAAATTCTACTCCTTCAATGGTGAGTAGTACTTGGCAATGAGAGTTGGTGACGACATAATCGGACTTGAAAGGACCTTCAGGAGCCCAAGTCCGGATGGTAAGATAGGCCCAGAAAGTCCCACGCAATTGTGAGCCGAGATCCAAGAGATCACCTCCGTCCCATCGAGCAACCGAACCAACCTTTGTTGGTAAAAATGTTCCATTGAAGTCGAAGGATTTGCTCCGCATGTCGATGAACACCGCCAGAACCGAGTGCATGACGCTGTCTAGGATACTGGGATGAATAACGTAGCCTTGATCACGACCGTCACTGGTATCCGTGGGGATCTCCAGCTCGACCAGGTACCCCGATCCACCCCAGCTGTTTTCGTCTGATACCTCGTGAACCTGCTTGATACAAGTAGAAAAATATTCTCGGTAGCCATAAGCCGATGGTATGGTTTTGTAAAACTCCTCCCCTGTGATATGGCCACGCGCTAAGGCAAGCTTGGATTTCAGATCAAGAAATTGGGGAGTACTAGAATTTAATCGAGGATTATGTCGCAAAAACGAGCCGCGAGCATGAACCGCATCGAGCTGGATATTTCCATTATCAAATGTATTGGTGGCTGCGGTGCGGAACTCCCATTGATTGCCGTTGATGACGCAACCCACATGAGCAGGAATTGTCCCTAGAACATTCAAAACAAGCGGTCGAAGGATGACAGTGTCATTTATGACCCTTGCTCCATTTTCTAAGACGCTGTCCAGGTACCTGATACACATGCATGTTAACACAAGAATCACGCGAAGTAATAACAACGTTACCCGGATAAAGGAAACAATGGGACCTCGGAGATAAGATGTCCGGCGAGATCTGGATGAGTGCCCAAGCTCATCCGGAACAGAGAGCTTGAGAGAGGACGAGGTTTCTGTGAAAGACGTATCGAACGATTCAACGCTGACTCCGATGAACATGTGGTCTTATTATAGGGATAATCTGGCATCTTGCACCTGAAGAAATCTTGTCGTCCATCTGGAGTCGCACAAAGCCAAGCCAGATCGACGGCTTTGAATCCAGATGTCAAGAGGGTGCCAATCCCCTCAAGGAATTGGTAGTGTTCCCCAGTGTTTTGCGCAGGGACTTTCGGATTCGGTCGACGGATGAGACTGATGGGCTGTCCTTTACATTGAAGAATATAAGACCTTAGGACGGGATGAGGGGCGATCTCAAGGAATAGGACATTTTCAGAACCGTTTTCCTTCACGATCTTGTCGATGGCCGAGCCGAAGAGCACAGGTCGACGAATGTTGTCCCAGCAGTAGTCAACGTCTAGGTCACGTTCTAGCCACTGACCATCAACGGTTGACATTGTACGAACCACAGGAGGCTTCATCCCAAGATTCCCAGACACTACTTTCATGAGGGTTTTAAACACCTCCTCCTGCGACTCCATCAAAGGTGTGTGGAATGCGCATGTTACGTTTAACTTGGCAGAGAAAAATCCCCTGCCCTTTGCGATACCAACGAGGATGTCGATTAGCTCTTCCCGGCCGGCGACGGTGACAGCATCCGGGGAGTTAATTGCGGCGATCCAGAGACCTTCTGCAGCGCCAGCGCCTTCCAGAACTTGTTTGATCATGTACCTTGCCCGCTGGAAGCAGATACCAAGGGCAACCATACTCCCATTACCTTCTGCTTTTTTCATGGCGGCTGCACGAGCGACAGCAATGCCTATCGCAGTCACCTTGTCGTAATGACCAGATGCGTAGCCCATGGCAATTTCACCGATGCTTTCGGAGAGAAAAGATGACTTCGTATTTCATATCAACGAAGAGCGTACACACCTATGACCGACGACGTAGCCATATTCGATTCCAAGGCTCTTGATAAGGTCGACAAGAGCCAGTTGCATAAACACGATGGAGTAAACAACATCTTCCACTGGCCAAGCAATGTTTGCGGGAAGCTTTGCCTGCTCGTTTGGCATGAAGAGTCTAGTCCGCTCCAGAAACGACTCCTTGCCATAATTCCTGACCAAGGTCTCATCGCTCTGTTCAATGGTAGCCAAAAAGACGGGATAACTGGCGCAAAGCTCTCGTCCCATGGCAATATGCTGTGGCCCTTGCCCAGAAAAGACAAGACAAAGTTTGGGATTTACTTTCGGGTTAGTAATGACCGTTTCGGAGAAATTGATGTCAGATGAGATAGTGGGAGCCACGGCGAAGGAGCGAACTGCACATGGGCGGGATTGGCGCGCAAGATTATAGGATAGCGAACGGAGGATGCGGTCCTCTGCGATGCCTTGGAAAAGTTTCGCAAGGGAAGCCCTCCAGCGAAGAATGGCTGACTCGGTATGGGCTGCGATAACGAATAGATAGAGTGGGGGAGATGTGGAAGACGCTGTAATCTCCCTTGTAGGGGCCATAGCGAAAGGTGCTGACTCGAAGCTTTCAAGGACAACATGGGAATTGGATCCACCGATACCGTAAGATGATATTGACGCAACCCACTTTCCGTCGGAGGCCGCAAGTATTGGTGTGATTGGTTCCAACTGAAAGAGATGTTCGGATTGGGCGACTGCGAATTGGGGATAAAGAATTCCAGTGCATACCTGAGTCTGAACCTTCATAAACCAATTTGAAAAGTTGATTTTTGGATTGGGTTTCTCATAACGGATGTTGGGGATGATCTCCTTGCGCTCAAGCATAAGGGAAACTTTGATCAGACTTGCAAGAAAGCTACACCCCTCAGTATGGCCAATATTCGCTTTTACACTGCCCACCCTATTAGTATTAAAAAGACATGATGTCTGAATAAGTCATTTGTGGTACCCAAGGCGATGCTTACCTCAAAAAATTATTTGAATCACGACCAACCGAGAATATTTTCCCTGCAGTATTGACCTCGATGGGATCGCCTGTAGGCGTACCAGTGACATGCAATTCGACAAAAAATGAGTCACTGGGTTGTCTCTTTGCAAGGGAATAAGCATGTCTGATTACTTCTTCCTGCATGTCACCCTCGGGTGTCGTCAGACTGATCCCTCTTCCGTTGGAGTTGATTGAGCTGCCAGTAATGATGGAGTAAACGTGATCGTTGTCCGCAATCGCTTTGTCGAGGCGTTTTATAAAGGTGGCCGCGAATCCTTCCGCTCTACAAATCAAATGGATCGTCATTAAAACAGCAGGTCTATGTTAACAGACGTCAGATTCATACCTGGCATAACCGTCAGCTTCAGAATCGAAAGACTTGGAAGAACCTGTCGGAGACAAAACACCGAGGTCGGACATCATTACGTTTTGCATAGGATGAGCCATGATACTCCCGCCTGCAGATGATCATCATTAGCAGTGTCCATTAAATGGAACTATTTATAGGCACCGATAACGAGCGCCTGATCAATCTCGCCTAGCTTAATCGCGGACATGGCAAGATGCATCGCTGTAGCAGAAGACGAGCACGCTAATTAGAGTCAATAGAATAAGCAAAATCATACTAATTTGGCGATTTGGATCCTGCTCACCAGTATCGAGAGTCAGAGAGGGTCCCCGTAAGTCAAAAATAAATGACACCCGATTAGCGCGAAGGGCAATACATTTTCCGAGACTACTGTAGCTGTTGTTTTCATAGCGATCGGTGTCGCCCATTTCACTGGCAGACAATAAAAGCTGTGCAACATAGACTCCTGTGTGGGAACCCCTATAGTCTAGTCCAGAGTCGACGAGAGCCTATGACAAAAAAGTAAATCGGGTAAAGTGAAGAGAAATAGTCAGATATAAACCTGGTGGGCCACCTCGAGAATCAGGCGTGAAGAAGGATCCAAATGTTGTGCCTCCTTCATAGAAATTCCGAATTCGAGGGGATCGAATTGATCAATTCCGTTGATGAATCCGCCCATAGCAGAACTGTATTTGCCTGGTTCACCTGGGTAGCCTGAAAATCCAATTACTGAACCTGAAGACAAGACAAGACAAGTAAAAACTATTTTACCCCCCCAATGATCATAGTCCCATCTGTCGGAGGGAGGTTTTGTCATTCCGTCATCCTATAGCACATGGAATTTTTGAATTAAACTTTTGAGTGTTCATACGAAGATGTAAAAGAGATAATGCCACACTTTATTGCGCAAGAATTCGTAATAGAGGTCTTTTGTGTCGGAACCTCCGGGTAATTTGCAGCCAATACCTACGATCGCGACAGGTAGTTCGGCGGACATGGTTCCTTTGATTCCACTCTCCGTCTTTTTTAGTTCGTTAAACTTGAGGGCTGGATTGAAGAAGCGGAAAGAGCCAACAAGCTTTCAAGTTGGGTTCTGGAGATGGACGTGATACCGGAGATAACTCGACATGGGAATGTGAAGAAGTTGTATCAATGTCATATTCTGGGGATCACCCGGTAGTACTGAGTATGTCATGTTGGAGATAAGTGTCGGACTTTCAATGGTAGCTTATACTACTGCATCCATCTACTTCTACAAAGACGAAGGTTGACTAAAAAGACATCCTCGATGAATTACAGAGTCAAAAGAAAATGGCTCTAGGTCTAGGTACATCAAAACCACTTTCGATGTTGGGAAAAGCTAACATCCTGCGGTTCGAAGGCCGCAAATGTAAGGGAACAAGTCCCGAAATCGTGAGCGCCAACGTGCAAAAGACTGCTGATTCAGTCCCCTTGATAATCCATTATTTCTGAAGCGCATTCATATCAAATCAGGCACACTACAGAGGTACTGGTCCGATACCAAAAAGTGTGAACACCTGACAGACGGTAAGTAATATTGAGCATGGGATCGCAATTCTAATTTAAGTCTACATTTAGGAGACGGGCTGTGTAGTGAACGTTTGAACACTGGATTAGGGCGCGGAGTGGCACCTCGACCGCGTAGTCGAAAGCGTAGTTGAACTTGCGTGTGTACATAGTGTCATCACTAGCTTGCCATAACTATAGTCTATAGGGCAGCTCAGGTCACTCCAACACTCGAATGGAACTCAACAGAAAAATCGAGGAACGAGGAAGCCGCTGGAACCGCATTAAGCTACTGTCTTTGCGATAAGAGTGGCAGCTACATCATGATTTGTGATGTATTACGCTAACACAGAAGACCGTTTGGAACTCGAAGGAATCCGAAACGCTCAGAGGCGTTATCATCAGCGCTCATCAAGGTTCTGCCAATCAATCCGATGAGCAACGACATAAATGAGGTGCATGCGCAGAGTACGGATCCAGATATTCTACAGAGAAGCGTGTTTGAGGGAACGAGGTGAGGATCTTGCCATTCTCATATCCCCCGAGATCCGCAGACTTGCAAACAAAACTTTTCACATACCTTAAAAAAACATAATGCAGATTTAAAAGTGAAGCAAGGATACAAACGTTTGCCTCAAATCCCATTCAACGGATTTTCTATCGTCAAGATTAGCAATATGTCCTCCTCACCCACTGCTGACTTTGCAATTCCCGTCGCTGCTCTTGTGAGCCTCGCCCCGGGTCCTCCTCTTTCAGACGACGTTTTCCCTCTCGAACATGGCCATATATCGGAGCTCCATGGGCACTCGAAGCGGTATGTTTGTCCATTATCCCATTCAGCGTTTATCAATGAGGCATGGTCGATCAGCACCGACGACCTTCCTACCGATGTACACGCTCTAGGGAGTCAGCATGACATTGCCTCTCATGCCATCGAAGAGGTGATTTTTCTAATGAGAATGTTCTACCGAATTGGTGTTAATGAGTGACCGCAACGCCTACAGCATAGAGACCACCTCGAGATGTTGGCTACAATATATAGTGTCAAGAAGGAGCGATCATCGCAAATCAGAAATACCCTGAATGACATCTCTGATAGCCTCAACAGCGACATCCAAGAACTCTCCAAGACTTTCGAGGTACTTGCGCAGATACTGATCCACAGGGGATGACACTCATGAGTTCCCTCCTGTCTCTTGAAGGCGCTCTATCCGCAACTTCATGAAAAGATTCGCTCCAAAGACATCGCCGGGGTAGATAGGATTATAAAAAACCTCGAGGACAACTTGCGCGGTGTGATCCTCCACACAGCTCACGCAGTCGATGTCCTAGACGAGGCAGAGAAATCAGTCGAATACGGTAAACATTACCACGACCACCTCCACCAGCGAGCAAATGGTGTTTTACAGACCAAAGAGGTCTGTCCCATTTTCTCTTGACTACCAAACGATTGCGAATAAGACTCCGAGTCACCTAGGATCATTTGGAGAAAATTGGTGATTTGATACATCCAACGCGCACCACAATGCTTACTGTGCAAGGTAGCTTTCGTGCTATTTCGCACTATTCACCATTCTAAAACAATTTTGGATTAAACAGGCGCTTTTGCTCGAACACTTGTGCACTTGATTACCGTCAAGGAAGAAGTCGACAGCGGGATGACCGATCCACACCTTATCTTCTTCGATAAATCAGTCGAAGGTGTCGTTGGGGCTTGGGCAACGCTGAGGGGAAAAGGTATCCAATCTCTTTTTCTAGAATTCTTTGTTAAATATAAACGCCGTCTGTGCACAACAGCTGAACAACGCAAGTCCCACGACGAAGTGGACGAATATTAGTATTAAGGTAAGCCGTCCTGGACATTTCAAGTTGTGTGCATCAGCAAACTGTCGTAATATCGGAAGATGTCGTGCATGTCATAGTTGATTGGTAGCAAATCCGTAAAGCCCACAGAGCTGTAGTCTGATGTTAGATGTAGCGTTTTCGTAGATTGGCGTAGCATGCTTCAACGCGAATTACTGCGCGATTACGCATACAAATGCACTGATCGACTCAAGTACATGTATCGACTCAAAAAGTGGGAATGGGATGCCAAGCCACATGATCCCACTACCGATTGCCAAGTTTTTAATCTTGGGTTTGCCCTTGTTGCATTACACGGGCAGGTGTTTCTATTAACCTCGAGTTAATACTGGTACCAATGAAGTGTGGGTTAGTACAAGATGACCCGGAATGATTAAGAGAGTGGTTGATCCGAGTGAGACCGTGGCTGGGTTATCCTCACCTTCAAGCTATTTTAAACTGGGGTCATATTGCGCAGTATATACCCAGGCTAGATGGCTTCGGCATATCCCCTCATCCATTTGCTGGTTCAGAAATATAAATGCAAAACAAGAATCGAAATAATTATAATGCAGCACATATAATATAGTATCGCATGAAATACAGGCATGATCAATAATTATAGTACTACCATGGTGTACAGTCCCAGCGTCCCTCAGCAACCAATCCCAGCTGCAATGGCATCAGTGCTTGATATACTGAGCACTGTGATGATACGCACCATCCATGACATTTGTCATGCCCTATGCCCCCTTTGAGACACAGGTCCCGAGAACGACGCCTGCAGAAAAGACAACACCAGATATGTACACAACACCATTCCGATGCAACCCACAAGGCCGGGTTATACAAAGCATCAAGGAAGCCACGAACAGAGTGGTAGGCGCCCGCACAAATGGGCTGGTGTGAGCTCAACAACATAGAGCTAGAATGATGTAGATGGTTGAAGTAAACGTCGAATTAGATCAACACGGATGACAAACATGAACACGTCTCTCACGTGACTAACTGCTCACTGCACTTGCTCGCAAAGACTCGGACTCAAATATGTCTTGTAAGCCCATATGTATCTATTGGCATGTCTTTCGTGTGAGTATGGGGAATAAAAATTTGGCAGTTACACCACTCAAACTCAACACATCCTCAACGTGAAGCCTCACGAAAACTGACCCAAAAGCCCAGCCCCCTGTGGAACAAACTGCAGTTGATGCGTGGTCACTGACCCAGAAGCACCCAATGGTGTAGAACGACCAGAGTCCGGATTCCCAGGACCAGCTACTGACACTCCAACGGGGCGTGGATTCAAGTCAAAGTCCAAGGCATCTGTACCCAAACTGCCAAAGCGTGAGTTGTCAATTTCGATAAGCTCATTCACGTAACTATGAGAAATAATGTTAGAGCAGGATGCTTGAACATTCAAATCAAGATTCGGCACACATACTCTTTCCACTGGGATCCTGCAAGATTCCGACCACGTTTGGCAATCTGGGTGGCGAAGAATTCATCTACCTTGCTCCAAAAGTCTTCTCCTTTGGGTATACGTCCACCAGCAGTGCGTTTGCGTTTCTTTTTTGGCTGAGCTATATCAACATCTTCAAGGCTTTCTTCATCTGACTCCACAATCCCATCAGGTGTTCCAAGAAGCGCTGGGTTGTCGATTGTAAATTTACGCTATCAGATTGCACATTAGGATGTCTCTGAGTACACGAAGGCAAGCTACTTACCAAAATTGCATTATGGATTGTGAACCCATGGTCCAAATTGTCCCCGAATCCTCCTCGCTTATACTTCATCGCAGATTCATACGTAAATTCGGCCAAGGACTGGAAGGAACCTGGGGCGATGCTATCACGTAACTGGAAAGTTATCAGTCGGGATGTGAGTATTCAAATGATCATACTGTACGTCTTGCCGAAACGCATTCCGAACACTAGAGCATGTTCTTTTGATCACTGATCCAAGCTGCTTCTCGCGTGCTGGACTTCCAAAAACATTTTCCAGTTTCATTGTTGTACGTTCCTTGTTTAGAATTGCCTGCAGTTGGATCGGACATCAACATGAGGGTATGGGATTAATGAACAAAGTACCTCGACATCAATATGGATTGTCGTGAACTTCGTGCGGTTTGCTTGATAAATGACATCTTGGACCGCGCGCCGAATATTTGCCTGTCGATCCATTTGGAGATGGATGAAATGCAGGTGGGGACTGAAAGTTGTAATTTTACGTACTCGTTGTTCGGTACTGAAGGTGAATGTCTGCTCAAGACGTGTCTTCAGATCCCTGAATAATTCCTTGAGGTCGCCAATCTCTTGCTGGGCTGTGAGTCGTTTCCGTTCTGCTGCATCACCATACATTACTGCTAACATATAGAGACACGTCAAAAGGTCAGCTTGCGAGAGTGGTGGGTGAACCAATCCCAGCTGACAATGATCTGTCATTCATGTTGTCCTAATAATCTTCTGCTGAAGATTGACACACCTTTACAAATACATGTAAGTTAGCACGCTGCTGCTGATCCAGCCTGAAATCCTTAGCCAAGGAGTCGATTATTGCAGGATCTATGGTGGTGGGCCCTGGAGCAGCAGTGGCTGCTGGCGGCGAAAGTGGAGATCGTCCTGTTTCTGTTCCTGGAGTCGCATAGAGTGCACCTGTAGAGTCATGTGTTGGACGAGGAGGCGGGGTCAGAGAAGAGTGGGAGTTGTCAGCATAGGAAAATGGATCTGAGACAGGGTCACGGGGCTGGTAACCTGAGGACCGGTAAGTCGTCGCATGCATGTCAGGTGGCAAATTCAAGTTCATGAGTCAAGAGGCAGCAAGCAAAATGAGTGATAGCAGTAAGCTTTTTATAATAACGCGGTACTGTGCCGCACGTGTATGTTTTGTTGATTGCATTGTGGACGCGTTATTTATGTTGATCGGGCAGGAGAAGTACAAGAGGGCGGGAGTTGCGGGACAATTTTCCGCCATGCTGACCCTGATCCCGTCCATCATGAAAACACCCATGTCTGAATTCGCATGTCAGAGGTGGATTCAATTCAAAAAATTTGACATGAACTTACAAGATGAGAGTCGACATTTGCAATCTTTGGTTGCCATATAAGCGGTATGAGTTTTGATAGTGCCACCCATGTTTCCCAGCAGTCCTTTGAGACCATGTCATAAACAACAAAAGGAGCTGCCTGCACCAAAGCGCGGAAATCCCGTCCCGTCAAAGAACCAGAATATTGAACCAGTGTGTGACCTGCGAGAGGAGATATGCCAAGACCTGACGTGTCAAAAGAGGAAAGCCGAGTCGTTAAAAGAGCCTTCTTGTCATCTTTATTTTTGAGCTGTAGCTGAACAAGATCACGCCAGAGATATTTGACAAAACCAAGGAGGACCACATGCAAAATCTCGACAGGAGTATCCTGGTGTGGATCAAGGCCTACAGATCATTGAGAATCATGAACGTCAATAGTTGGCTTGGTCAATTACCTTTGATTCTCCATACAGGGCTAGTGATCTGTCGAGGCAACTCAGCCAACTTGCTGTTCAAAGAATTTTGCTTCGATTCTCGACCATGTTTCTTTTTGTATGAATCGAAAAGGCCATCCAGAAAATGCATCTGATAGGTGTCCTTGATCCCAGTATTGGTCCGCATCTTCTTTACCTTCGTCTTGGTATCTAGAGTCGAGGCCTCCCGAAAGTAAGAGCGTAATTGATCAACTGTCTCCTCTTTTCTACGAGGTTGTCCAATCTACCAAACCATTAGTCTACTGCATTGATCAACAGAAAAAAATATCTAGGCATACCTTCATAAATGACTTGACACGCTCAACCATCTGCGCCATAGTCTCAACAACTTTCTTTTGCCTCCCTTTACCCTTTCTCCCTTGTTCATCAGTTTCAACAGAAGCTGCAACACTCATCGTGCTAGCATCACTGTGTGCTGCATCAGAAACATCACTCTCATCACCCTCATCAGGCAGTCTCACACCAGGTGACTTGGAACGTCCACGAGTATCAGGATCTGGATCGGGGCTTCCTTTGACCCAGCATGCCCGACAGAATAGCTTTCCACGTAGGCCAATGTGGCAAGCGAATTCACTTTGCATAGGATTATCGCCGAGTAATGCTAAAATAGCAGGGATCACAAGAACAGGCTCATTCAGTTCGATATCCCATGCCCAGATACCATTCTCCTGAGCCTCCCTGATAGAAAGAGATGCGAATGAAAATCAATACCCAAGGAATGAGGTCCGAGCTTACTCAAGCTGTTCAACGATGCCGTCAAGCATCTCTAATGGTGGCGCTATGTTGGAGGTTGAGAGAAAATGGATGTTGTACTCTTTTTGTGAATGTTCACGAGGTAATCCAGCAGGTAGGAATAGAAAACTGTTGTGCTCGTTCCATTTCTTTGAAAGATTTCCAGATGTGTCATCACAGTACATCCAGATGGGAAATGCAACTACCCGTGAACCCTGCGCCAAAGCACGCCATCGATTGCCAACTGAGGGATCAGTAAATGACCATGGTGACCGTAGCAAGGTAATGGGGTCAAGCGCATCTGAATGTGTATTAGACCACAGGTATGATGAGAATAGTAGAACAAACCAATGATGATCGAGGGGCATGGCAAGTTGTATAGCAAGGCAGCATCACTTTTTAATTCGACAAAATTCTTCATGAAATCGTGCAGATGGACTTCATAGTCATCACTCTTAATCACTCTCCACCCAGAAGTATCCTCTGTGTTCACAACCTCAAGCTTCCAACACTTCGCAAACAAAGCACCATCACGCGTAAAGTACCGGACTGGAATGCAGCATTGACCACTGCGCAACATGATGGGCTCGTAGATGAAGTAGTCATTCTCATCAATTCGAGCCATGGGTGTGGTCTGATCAGCGGGAAGTTCATACAGCCACTGAACACCCTGTCGAGCTTCTTCAAGCCTTGGATGACTATCCTCTGGATAAAAATAAAGATGCGGTCGGACTTTGGGATTTGCCATTTCCTGTCACCAACATGAGATTCACAGTCATGTACGCAAAGTAAAACCGTGACCTGAGCGATGATTTGCGGGAGGCTGTTCACAAAGTAGCGGTGCCCAAGTGCACCATTGTACGGTATACTGTTGATGCCACATATTGTCTGAAGGGCGGCATTGATGTTTTGCATAGCTTTGACGGAGGGTACATCATCGACATTGTTGACCTTGAGCAGCCACAGGAATAGATCTAGTTGCCTGTGAGAGAATACCGATCGCGGGAGATGCATCAATATGTCCAGTGTGCAAGACTGCAATGTTTCATGAACTACCGAACAGGTAACGAAATGGAGTACTCACGATTTTGTCTGGCCAGGGATTCCAATGATGAGAGGCGTCGTGAGGTGAAGCGAGGCGAGTGCGCTTGCGAGGTTGCTCCGGCATATGGGTGTCATTTTCGTTATCAACTAGATAAATGTAAAGCATGAATATTAAATGACGAATGACAACCAAATGAGAACAGACCCTCCACAACGGGCTCTTGACTCACAATGGAGTCAACCTCAGATCTTTCATCCAGCTCGTCCTCAGAACTCATTGAAATTTGGTCAAGTCGCTCCAAAATACCCTGGGCAATAAGAGCAACACCTCGCTCTTCAGCTGATTGGGCTAAATGAGTATCTTCATGTGCTTCGAACAGGTTCCAGTCGAATGCGGCACTGCGTGGTGGGGACAGTCCTTGACGGATAGCCGTGGGATAAGGATGCGCAGAAGGGCCAATGAACGAGGCAAGCAGATTTCGCGCTGCATCTTCAGCTAAATCAGTCTGGGAAGGCACGGGTGGGGAGGGTGGGGGACTTGATGCCTCGAGTTCACGGCAGTACATGAGGTGATTTTGATGTGTGGTAGATTGCTCATGTTTAGGACAGTGGAAGAGTTGACGGGGTCGGTCATCGTTGCAGACAAGACATTTTGCTGTCGTCTGTCCATCAGTCGTAGAAGACGCCCAGACTGTATAAGCTAAATTTAGATAGAGCGGTCATTCAACGGACGGGCCGACCTCGTGGATCTAAGCGCTCGGACATGCCAAACACATCTACTGACAGTTGAGGCCCAGGCTCAGCTTGAGGGTCAACCCAAGGATGTAATTACGGAGAGCTAAGTACGGTCTATCACTCGACTTGACCGAGTTTCAGGTTTTTCAAATTACACAAGGGGTGGCTAAATGTTACACTCGATCTATCTCGAGGGTTAAGCCAAACACGTGCAACTCCCTGTCAAAACTGGTCTGTCTGAAGCTCTGGCCGTGTAGGATCCGTTCAACTTCGGCCACACTTTTGGAGTCATTTGGACTGAAATTTGTATAATTTCAGGTAACTTCGGTGACCGGTCCGGGGCCTTCCGTCCGATCGCGAGCTTAATCATCAGCAAAACACTTTTTTTCTTTTTGCTACTTTACGGAACTTTTTTGTCCTTCTACTACTTGTAAGTACTTGGGTTTGAAATTGTCCTTTAGGACGATGAATGGTCAAGTAACTACAAGTCAGAAAAGTTACCAAAGGAATAATTCAAGGAAACAAATACTTCAAGTGTTAGTAAGTGACACGAAAGTACAGTGAAGCATAAATAGATAGAAAACAGCCAGAAAAGTACATGCAGTGAAGATCAACACTGCTAAATATGAAGAAGACTATGGCCAAGAACATGAAAACATAAATGTAAATGCATCCTCGGCGTGTTCATTAAGTCGAAGATGTGCTGGGAACGGAGGCCATTATCATGCATGTGTCCGAATGAACAGCTACTGACACTCGCACATGAGAGAACGGAGAACGTGCATGAACAATCTGAAACTAAAGTTGTCAGGCATCCACTCAAGACAAAAAATTTTCACTCTTACCTGAGCTTGACGGAGAAATTAAATAAGGCAGATAAAAATCCTGATGTTGCATGATTCTCAAGCTAGATTGGCAAATGCGTGATGATCGGCAAACTTGTTGATATAGAAGAGCTTGAAGGTGTCGAGCGATGAATGCATTGTGATGGTTTTACTGATGAATTCCACTGTGCGATACACAGGTAAGAGGTGAACAGCACGGTAGATAGCATCAAGGTGGACAATGGCAAGATGAGGGCTGCCATTGTCCTCGGTATCAGGCTCTATCTTCCAGAGACCCGTGTTCTCATCGGGCTCTGAGCCTACAAATGAATACCACTGAATAAATGCACATTGATGATACTCCCCGTTTTGATGCTGAAATGAAAAGAAGAGGAAAACACGAGCTATTTCAAAGCCGCGTGCCCCTTCAAGATCTGGATCCGAATTGACAAGAATGCAGTCGTATCGTGTGGGACCACCTCGCCATGATGGTGTTGCCCGAATGTGTTTAGTGTTTAAAGGTCCAGTTGACTGAACCGGAAACAAAACTAAAACTGAACTGAACCTAACCGATTGCAACCGGACCGTCAGTTGCGGTTGCTCCATATTGGAGTCAGTTGGGTTGCTGGTTGCTCAACTTCAAAAATATATCAAGACCGTTCGAAAACCGGTTGCAATCAGTTGCAACCAGTCTTCTCACAGTATATATATTGCTACGTATGTACTCCAAATTACAGTTACTAAAAATAATAAACTAATGTAGATACTACTAATCTTTGGTATTGATGCTATTAAATAATGTAAATGGGACAAAGCCCGGGGGGAAAGTGTTCGTTTGATGAGGGTTTATATAGCCTGAGGTTGCGCATGGACACTTTAGGTCATGTGTGCTGCCAAAAAAACCAAAGTGGCACCACTTTGGCAAATGGTTCCCAATGATCAACCACATCAGCAAGTTCTGATTTTTCCCATAGTAAGCCATAGTAAGCACACCAAACTTATAGTGTCCCATAGTGTCCCATAGTGCCATAGGGTGTAGGGAAAACTATGTAGTGCTACCTAGTACTACACACTTCCTTCCCATAGTGCCATAGTGTCTAGGGAAAACTATGTAGCACTACCTCGTGCTACACACTTCCTTCCCATTGACATAGCACATTTAGCATTAATCCCTGTTATTTTCCAGGAACTACTGGATGGCATTTTTTGAACTAAGTTGGGTAACCCTGCCCTAAATGCGAGGTCGCGTGTAGGTTGAAAAATTATTGAGTGACTCGAATCCTTCCTCAATGTTGCCACTAACTACTCCCCCTGTCAAACCCCCCAAACCAGGAACTGCTGGCAATGACACAACATCGCCCTCCTTGGCACCCACCTCCCACACCTGTGATCGCTGCTTGCGGGGTGCTCCTGGGGTGCATCACTGGTG
>QFEU01006303.1:0-10351 GCA_003316345.1 Tricholoma terreum | reverse complement strand
CAGAAGATTATCATGAGTTTGCTGACGTCTTTAGTAAAGGCAAAGCGGAATCACTACCCCCACCATCCCTACGATCTCAAGATCGACTTGGAGGAAGGTGGAGCACCACCTCCAGGACGCATGTACTCTCTTTCTCCATCGGAGTTAGAGGCACTCCGCATATTTATTGACAAAAATGTCAGGAGTGGCTTCATAAAACCGTCAAACTCTCCGCACGGAGCTCCGATCCTCTTTGTCAAGAAGAAGGATGGGAGCCTACGCCTTTGTGTCGACTACTGTGGGCTAAACAAGATCACGAAGAAGGATCGCTATCCGCTTCCCCTAATCTCGGATCTCCTCGATACCCCACGGAAAGCTCGTTTGTATACAAAAATCGACCTTTGTCATGCTTATCATCTTGTCCACGTTGCAGATGGAGAGGAATGGAAGACAACTTTCCGCACTCGCTATGGCTCGTTTGAATGGCTAGTAATGCCTTTCAGACTTTCTAACACACCCGCGGTCTTCCAACGTTTTATGAACGACATCTTCAGCGACCTCCTCAACATTTGTGTCATTGTTTACCTTGATGACATACTAATCTACTCCGATGATGTGTCTCAGCACAAGCAACACGTCAAGGAAGTCCTACAGAGACTCCGCAAGCATGGTCTATATGCTAACGCAGGGAAATGCGAATTCTACAAAGACACCGTGGAATACTTAGGCTTCATTTTAAGCCCAAACGGACTCCTTATGTCCCAGGAGAAAGTTCAAACCATACTCAATTGGCCAGAACCGCGCAAAGTGAAAGACGTCCAGTCTTTCCTCGGTTTCGCAAATTTCTACCGCCGATTCATTTTCGGGTATTCCGAGATCACAATACCGCTTACCCGCCTTACCCGAAAAAATGCCCCTTGGAACTTCGATAGCAAATGCCGCGCAGCTTTCGAGAAGTTAAAGGAAGAGTTTACGCATGCTCCAGTCCTGACTCACTGGGTACCAGATGCTAAAATCATGCTCGAAACAGACACTTCGGACTATGCCCTCGCAGCAATATTCTCTGTCTATACCGACGACGGGGAAATTCACCCAGTCGCGTTCCACTCACGCTCCTTCAACCCCGCGGAACTCAATTATGACACCCATGACAAGGAACTACTCGCAATCTTTGAAGCATTCAAGCATTGGCGTCAGTACTTCGAGGGTAGCGGAATTCCGATTGATGTCGTCACTGACCACAAAAATCTGGAGCATTTCGCAACCACTAAACTATTGACTAGACGTCAAGCGCGATGGTCCGAGTTCCTCTCGCAATTTAACATGGTCATCTGTTTCCGTCCCGGGAAATTAGGCACAAAACCCGATGCTTTAACTAGACGATGTGATGTCTACCACAAAGGGGGAAATAGCGACTTCGCCACGGCAAACCCGAGCAATTTCCGACCTATCTTCACCCAAGAACAACTCACCACGTCACTCCGCGCAAGTACCCTTGCAACTCCGATTATTCGGAATGCTATCATTATGGACATTGAGCAGCTCCATAACATCATTCATTTATCCCTAACGCTTGACCCACTTTCCGCAGCCCATCTGCCTATCCCTACTGCTCCAAACTGGACCATGGACGAAAGCGGACTACTCCGTCAATACAACCGGATTTACGTCCCGGATGTTAACGACCTCCGCCTGAAAGTCCTCCAGTATAATCATGATCACATTCTGTCCGGCCACACTGGGCAGAACAAAACCCTCGAACTCATTCGACGAGAATATGTGTGGCCCAACCTACGAACCTTTGTGCAACACTTCTGCAGTTCATGCACCACATGTAAGCGTTCTAAGGTACCCTGTCACAGACCCTACGGACTCTTGAAGCAACTTCCCGTTCCGGAAAGGCCGTGGAATTCCATTTCGATGGATTTCATTGAGCACCTACTGGAGTCCGATGGCCACACCGCTCTCCTAGTCATTGTGGATCGACTATCTAAGCAAGGTATATTCATCCCTATGGTAGACGAAATTACCGCTCCAGAACTTGCAAGACTATTCGTCATCCATGTATTCTCCAAGCACGGAGTTCCATCCTACGTCACTTGCGATTGGGGCTCCGAGTTTGTTTTCCACTTCTTCCGCTCACTGGGAACCGCACTAGACATGAAGATTCACTTCACTTCGGGTTATCACCCAGAAGGTGATGGGCAAACTGAACGACTTAATCAGACACTCGAACAGTACCTCCGAATTTTCTGCAACTATCAGCAGGATAACTGGTCCCCACTCCTTCCCCTCAGAGAATTCGCTTACAACAACGCTCCGAGCGCATCAATGGGAACATCTCCGTTCTTCGCGAACAAAGGTTACCACCCGAACATCACTGTCTACCCCGAGTGCGAACTTGCGTCACAACGTGCCCGAGAGTTTGTCGTTGACCTCGATGAACTACACACTGAACTCCGCACACAGTTAACTGCAGCGCAGAAACGTTACCAAGGTCCCGCGGATCGTCGACGGATTCCCGCTCCTGACTTCAAAGTCGGAGAGCAAGTCTTTGTCAAAGCCAAAAACATCCGCACCACACGTCCATCCAAGAAACTATCAGAAAAGAATCTAGGACCTTTTGACATTATTGCACGGCCTGGTATGCACTCAGTTACAATTCAGCTCCCCGATCATCTCCGCGCAATTCACCTGGGATTCCATGTCTCTCAGCTGGAACCGGCAACCCCGAATCAAATCCCGAATCGGACTCAACCCCCGCCACCTCCGATTGAAATCTCTGGTGAAGATGAGTACGAAATAGCGGCCATCCTGGACTCCAAGATTGACAACCGGAGAAAATGCAAATTATTGTATTTTGTCCGCTGGGCAGGGTATGAGGGCACAGATGAGGAAAATTTGTGGTTACTGGCTACTGAACTTGAACACGCGCAGGAGCTTCTGGTGGACTTCCATGCGCGATACCCGAGCAAACCTGGTCCTTGACCATTTACACTCAGTCACACTTGTAGACAAGGAGACAAGAAAATTTTATAAAGCAAAAAGAAAAAAAAATCTATCTAAGGCGCGACCCCCATGGAACCCGACGGGCCAGCACCCTCATCACCACTCCCTGCGGACTTCGCATCCTTGCCCGCTTTGGACTCTCCCTTTTCACTCCCCTTTTCACTCCCCTTCTCACTCTCGCTGTCATCCTCCCCCGCATTCTCAATCTCCCACCTCCTCCTGATGGTGAACTCCCGGTACTCATCCGCCTCCCTCACCAAGTCGGGCAGCTCCCCCGCAGCCTCCTCTTCTTCGTCACTATACTCGGGGTCGAACTCGTCGTCATCCGCCCCAATCCATCGGTCACCCACCATGTTCGCCAAGTGCCGGAGGTCACACCGGATCCCTATCAGAGCCTTCACAATCTCCCCCAACGTGGCTACCACAGGCTCAGACGCCGTGGGTTTCTCCACCCTCGCGAAGGCAGCGCCCTTGCACTTCTGCTTCGCCCGCATGCAGGCAAGGCACGACTTGCCGCAGGTCGTCCCGCGTACGCAGTCGATGCCGTTGGAGATGCAGCTAAAGGAAGTTTCAGTAGGCAAAATAAATAAACCCAGTTGTGACTCACCGCTGGCAGGCAGAGTCGGCAAGTTCCCCCGCGGTATCCGCAGGGGTTTCCTCCGCTCACCCTTTCCCCTTGGTCTTGGGTTTTTTCGAGGGCCCAGCCTCGCTCTTGTCGTCCTCCGTGGCCTTCCGCTTGGCCTTGGCCGCTTCAGCCGCCTTCTTGGCAGCCTCCTCCTCGGCGCATTTTTTCGCCTCCTCAGCCAGGCGCTTCTCCTCAGCCTCCCTCGCCAACTTCTCCCGCTGCAACCTCATTCTCTCCTCGAGTTCCTCAAGGGTTGGGGATGCGGATCGGACACGTTCGGCGGGCATGGTATTGGTAGTGGTGGTAAAGATGAAGAAAAAATTTGTTGATCCGTTTATTTCTATTTTAGTTTTTTCAACAGTCACGTGCCTCGTGGGCTCGGCTCTAAGGGGGACATACTGTTATATCCGTAACTTCCGACGGGTTTCCGATCAGAAATCCGACCGCAACTCCATTCAGCTGTACGTTTTATATTACTTTTGATTGATACACTTATTACATCATGTTCCACACCACTCATTAATATAGGTAGCTTAGTTACATTACTACGGCCTGTGCACCCGTTACCCGCGTCGGACTTTCTCGTAGACACTGCCTCATTACCGACCTAGTATAAAGCTTAGCTACTTTCACTTGTATTCTTCAGTTCGAATATCGACCAAGTCACACCTAGCCCTCTCGCACCTTAAGTTCCAAGTCTTCGGACTTTCCCCTCGGAACCCCTTTCCCTCTCTCGGACTTCCTCATCGGAAATCTGTTCTAGTCTCCATCTCTGTTCTGAAGTTAGGACACGAAGCGATACGAAGGGCGCAACTTCTTATAAGTTGAAGCCAAGTCCTTTCCGTAAATCCCGTCGGATTCCCATCGGAATCCCGATCGGACTCTCAGTCTAGCCCGGTACTTAACACTGGCAAGGCATGACTCAGAAATGGGTTTGGTTGGCACTACACTCTAACCACATGCCTTCCTGACAAAACCTCGCACCTGGATGTCTGTTTATGGCAAGAGTGGTGGAGGGGTGCTGCACAAATCACAAAAGATTGCATACTAGCATCAGTTATTTGTGAGGAAGCGACAAGTCTAACTGTTGTGATTTATACATTCTATCATGTGCTTTTGTCGTGGTTGCCTTGCCCACTCACTCGTACTTAGGCCTCTCATCGCTGCTCACCATCAGCCTGCCTCCATCTTGAGCGGTCTCCATTGGTTGGCAGTGATCTTCTACTCCTGTCGGGGAAGTCATTTGGAGGTGTTTGCTTGCTCAGCCTCGCATAACAACCTGCAAATTTACTGGGACCATCACAGCTGCACCATGGATGCCTCACGAATCTTGCACTGGCGAGACAACGTCTGTGAACCACACAGCTCTACTTACTCGCACCCCAAAGCTTCTTGGTTCCATTCCTTTCCAACAGGAAAATATAGCAATCCATCCAGTGTGCTACTTAAACCACTACCTCCCTGACAAATAAGAGCGCTTATCCCCCACCTATTAGTAGAAGAGTGGGGTGTTTGGGGTGCTCTTGGCTTGCTTCCTTGCTCACCCATGAACCGCCTGGTGAGTTATCTCACCCACATTTTCCAGCTATCTGTGTTCTCACTATTGACTATTGGCAGCCCAAAAGGTTTTTCCAGCACAGCAGAGATGATTGAGGCAGAATATTGTCGCATCGTACATCTCCGCCTTCTCCTTAGGATTGAAGAGATTGTAACAGAACGGCTGATCGGAGAAGACTCCCTGGTCTTTGGCACTCGACGGCCGAAGAGACAGAAGCTACTGGATATGAGGATATTGATTGGCATCGCATGTCAAGGAATCACATTCTTTGAAGAGCGCTGCAGGGCTCATGGGGTAGATCTAGATTTCGCAAATATCAATTGCCGATGCATACGGAGCAACCGTGCCTTCAAGCTCTTAGAACCCTACCTTGACAGGTCAACCGACCTGGAGGAGTTCACTGATTTGCAAGATTACTGCGATGTAGCCGTTGAGAATCATCACGTGTTGGATGAGTGCGATGATAGCAATAGCTCGTCAGATTTGGGTTATGAAAGGCGCTGCGAATGGCTAGAATATACACCATTTCCGGATGAGCCAGTGGACGATTCCTCTACATTCAGTTGAATGGTAAGCGTTCAAACTCGGTGCTCCAATACCACATTGAAATAAGATATCTCAGGTCAAATTATGTATGAACAAACATATATATATATATAGGTTGCCCAGATTTTCGAACACCTATCTCGTCACTTTATTACTTCAACACTAATAGTGGACTTTGTTGTATTAGAATTGATAAGCCTCCAGGCAATCTCTGTACTCACCTGGCAGCCTGCTACATCTCCTCCACACTACAATCATGAAGCATGGCAGCGTACCGCATCATGTAGAGGCAGCAGTGGGTGCATTGCACAAAAATCTTTTCGAATTGTTCAGCAGAAAGGCCGGGTCCTCCTCCATAGCAGTCGATATATAAAAGTAAATTGTCGGCGGTCCTGGCGGTGTCGGGAATGTCAGGGCCATCAGACTCGGGGCATTCATGATATTCTTGAGTGTGATAGGTCATAAACTTATGGCAATTAAGACACTGGGTGAAGAGCTGGCGAAATTGATCCTCCGGAATCCCAGCCTTGCAATACACGTCAAGCTTTGACCTAAGTGATATGTACAATACCAGGGTGCATGGGTCAAACGTTTGAAGGGCAATATCTGAATAGTTTATGTCAGGCTCATTAGACAAGACTGCACATATTGCAACCATGTACCGGTGAGGTTGAGTTTCCAGTATGAACCGCTTCCTAGCATAATCTGTCGGGGGAGAGTCCCAGGTACTTGGTAATGAGTTAGCAGTGTCAGAGGACACTAAGCTGGGAACTAAAAAGACGTACCACTGGCAGACGATGGCATAGTTGTAGGATTTGGAGATGGCGACTCGGGCGAAGTGAGGTTTTTAGACACATAAGAACATTCCGGAGTCGATAAGGCAAATTTTCCATGTAAATGAGGAGGGGTGTCGTGAGTAGGAGTGGCAAGAAAAGGATTCGGAGAACACTGAGGTTTGAACATGAGACTCAAAGGCATGGTCACCTAAAGAAGAAATGTACTATGAAGCGGGCTGGGCAATATATGAGTGAGAGGCAACAAATATTTATACTTACTCAACACGTAGACATACCACCATGAGATGTAATACATAGCTAGCTCGGACTCAGAAAAGGTGTTAGCAATATGAGATCCAAGATCATAGCTCAGGGTAGTGCATTAGACTGAGATCTACCTTGCAAGATTTGAATGGGCATGCCAGATCCAGGACCCTGACTTCCATATTTGGATATCTGAAGCATCACCCACAACAGATCCATACCTGGCTTCTAGATTTTGGATATCTGAAGGCTAGCCCTTATGGTAGTAAACTGCAGATTGAGTGCCTGCTTTTTTGAGAGGTTCAATCTACTGCCCTGTCGGTATATTTGTGGTTAGGTTGGATTGATCTATATCGCCTTCAAGTTCCAGCTGTGCATCTTGTAGCTAGTTTGCATCTGACTTTTGAGTGACTCCACATTGGTTTTCTATAACATCAGCTTTGCTTGTCTGAACGCGAGGAAACATTTCAATCTCCTTCACGCTAACCAGCACCTCTGATCCTATACAGGCTATATTACTATGTCCTCTGATTATATTGTCAGATCCAGTTCTCCGACCCCTAGTCATCAGCTGGCGTGGCTTGACTTGGCTAGGGATTCATCTATGGTAAATTCCTGATCATTTCTCTTGCCATTTTTTTGACGCAACATACGATCTAGCTGTTTTCTTATAGCTTAACTCTATGAGCAGATGTCCAGTTCAATCAGGAAGTCGATGGTGGCACAGGGCTTCCAACTTTTAATGCATATGCCCATACATCTGATACCATACCCAGGGAGGAATTTAGGACGTATGTAAAATTGATGGTAGAAGTTTTTGGGGACAGTGTGAAAACGCTCTGTAAGGGCAACTTCCTCTGGCGTTCAGTCAATATTCCCAGGACCCCTGGTGAGTGCGCTTCACACCAATAATTGCACTACATCATTGAGCAGAGATTGTATCAGCTGAAGAGGCTCTCTGGAAAAATACGGATTGGGTTCAAAATCTGTCTCCTGAAGACGAAGCAGCTCTGACCATTGCTCTCAGTAACCCTGTCCCAAATCCCCATCATCAGCCTCTGACTCAGAGTCACCCATCTGCTTCCCTTGATGCTGCCTCATCTAGTGGTATAACGACTGCTCAAGTTCCCTATACTTCAACCGCTGCCGAGTGTTATGCCGCAATGGAGAACACCTGGCTGGATGCAGTTGGGCTGGAAACAGGCCTGATTGGTAATATGCGCGAAACACCAGGAAGCCTTCCACTGTATATCCCTGAGAACGAGCAGCATCAGAATGCAGCTCCATGCGTCGACAGCTACGTGGTCATTCCCATTTGATCTAGTGCAGGTGCGGGTGGGTACGTCATATCTCAAGCAAGGTCAGAGGATGGACTTGGAGAATGTTACATCGTCGTGTGTAGTGCTGATAGGGTTGGCTAAATCAGGTAGATAATTAAGCTTTCAAGCTGCGCTTTCCAGCAGACTGCGTAGGCATCTGTAACAAGATAATTTCTTCGCATGTGAATCTCAATTTAATACTAACAGAGTGTATCTGCCACTCCAAAGTGGAGCTCTGTCAGCCAATCAACGTCTTGCGATCATAGAGAAATTCCTTTTATATCTTGGGAGTGTCAAGTCTGAAAATGATAGAGTGTAGTAAGTTTTGGTTGATATAGAGCTGTGAAGGCATAGGTGATACGAAGGTCATTAGCCGGCTGACTCGAACCCTTTGATCATCACTGACGGTAATGAATTGCAGTAGCATTGATACATTCATGAGTTGGGGCTGGGGCCGGCTGGCTAGGACAGCTATGAGAGAACAGTGGGGATGTGTACCTGTTGGATCTACAACCGCATGCCCTGCATGCCTCGCACTCTGTGTCTGAGTCGGCACCGTGTACTAGATGAAGCGCTGACATTCACCAGTTTAAGTTTCTCATGAGTACCACTGCCTACTTTCTATTACTTCTGGTCAGCCTCACACGGTGGTATACCAACGATCATTTAATGTTAGTGCAATGTCACGGTGGCCATACGGAATGGAAGTTAGTTGGATGGGTGCCACTTTGTCCTGTGTTTGGTTGAGCCACATGTAGTACATGCGTCTCGACCTACAAAATATGCTGGATAATGCATGATTGGCAACAGAACCCCACCTTTTGTCAGTAATGGAACACGAGAAAAGCCACCACCGGACTGGGAAAAGATTCAGAACCAACGAGGAACAACTCCCTTATCCTGCGGCTGCTCCTCGATCATCTTCTCACGGCCCCCAAGGACCGGGACATGTTCCACTGCAAGCCCATATGTATTGTTTCATAGGGAGGTGTCTCGTTTTCACGCATATTAATCCTCACTAGCCCTTTCACATGGTTTGAAGTCAATTTGCATACCGTTTCAGCTGTAATAACTGACTTCGATGGTAGACTATGAGTCGCCCCCCACCGGGCCATTCAACCATAAGAATTTTCTTGTCATCGGTTGTCTGGACATTTACCAGAATGACTTTCCTTTCAGCCACATATGTGACGAACGTTCATGGCGAAGGTAGGTAAGATTATATCCAGTGCTGCCACCATCTCTGTATTTGGCAAGTTTATGACGTACGGGTATTCGGAACAGCTGGCCAATATGCCCCACATCCCACCCACGCCTCAAGCTCTGGGGGTAAGTATTTCTTTTCACTGAGTCCTGACGCACTCATGATTTGTGTGCCTTTTGACCTACTATTTTTACTCAGCACCAGCCATAGGCAACCCTTATCCTCTTGGTCGTAAGGGTTTTTTGCGACTGACTGATTCATTATTTGTGAGATGATTTATTTTTTCCAGCTGCTACGTCAGCCACTGGAGCGATCCATCTGCAATATCAAGCGCACAACCCTGACCAGACCGGTAAGCTTTTGTCTTTATGTATTTGCATTCGAAATATTGAAGTTTTGACAGCTGCTCCTAGTTGTAAGCATCCTCTGTCTACCGACTAAATTTTGACGTTGGTCAGGGCCTATAGCACATTTGGCCCATGTGCCATGGACCAGCCAATGATGTATTTTGCACCAGTAGGATGGGCCAGCCAATGTGGGCCCATAGTGCTAGATATAGACAATGTAAATGGGTGGGCCAATGCTCAGAAAATTGCTACTATTGAATAGGATGGGCCCATCCCCCCTAGGTGGTGTCAGTGATGCTCAATTGTCAGGCCAGATAGCAGTTGTCAGGCCAGATAGCAAATGTCGGGCCAGATGGCAACTTCGGGCGAGCTAAACATTGTCGGGTCATATGTCAATGCGTCATTGTCAGGCCACATGGCAAGTATCGGACCATATGGCAGCATCGGGCATGCGAACACTTCTCGGGCCATGTGCTAATATATCAATGTCGGACCACATGGCAAGTGGCAGGCCACATGGCAACGTCGGGCGAGCTAACAATTCTCGGGGCCACATGGTTATATGTCAATGGGGGCCACATAGGATGGCAACGGCGGGCGAACTAACAATGCTTGGGCCATATGCTAATATGTCAATGTCGGGCCAGATGGCAAGTGGCGGGCCACGTGGCAACGTCGGGCGAGCTAACAATTCCTGGGCCATGTGCCAATATGTCAATGTTGC
>QFEU01006296.1:0-14798 GCA_003316345.1 Tricholoma terreum | reverse complement strand
AACATCATCGATGACTAATTTGTCCTCTCTCGCTAACCGACCTATTCCACCTCGTCCTCCGCCTCCTATATCACCTCATTCGACTTCACTGGACTCTTTTGAGGAGCAGAGCTACCTTGGTGCACGCTCTCGCTCGGCATCATTGGGGCAAAAACAACAGGATCAGCCAGAGGTCCATCGCAGCAGTCCTGTAACTCCTCCCCATGTCCCCTCGCACAAAAGCCCTGACCAACCCTCACCAAGTTGGCGACCGCCTATCACTACAGGTGTCAATGGACATAGCAAAAGTGTCGTCTTGGAAAAGGCACCTACTCATATAACTTCGCCAAGTTCAATCAGTGTTACCAATGGCTCCCCCTCCTCGGTCGATGCTTCACAGAATCAGACACCCAAACTCTCATCAGCCTCTCCAACAAATCCAATATTGCCAAAGCGGATCCAACCTCGCAAACCTGCCCCAGTGTATAATGCAGCTCCCACCGATCCTCACATGTGCTACGATGATATTCGGGACATGCATCGTCTCCTGTCAAGAGCGACATCTGCTGATGAATGTCGTCTTATCTTTGACATGGTCCTTGCAAAGTCTGGAATCAAGATTGAACCAACAGACCGCGATGGATCTATTCCTCTTCTCGCAACGCCACCATCTGCGACAACTGTGCAAATCACTCCTGCGGATACTCCTCTGGAACACTATCTGGTGGAGTTATTGCTTGGAGGAGCCGATTATGCATCAGAATCTGAGATGCATATGCAACAAACGAGTCACGAATCCAAGGATCAGGTGGTCTCAACTCTACCGAGTAGTCATGGAGACAAACAGATCGCTGACGAGAATTCTTCTGTCACGAGTGTTGTACATGATAGCAAGAGATGATCGCACGACGAAAAAGGAATGATAGCTGGTTCTACACCCTCTTTTCATAGTTATACCAATGCTGGAACATGATCTGCTACGTTTAATTAGATACCCGTCGTTTCTTACGATTACCAGGCTAGTATACGTACTGAATCTGCACTTTATGTATATATCCTTATTCTTCTAAAATTTAGCATAGATAGGTAGTCATCTTGGTAGATGTGAATAACAACAGCATTACAATGTATGTGCGTAAGTAGGAAGTAGGAGCGAAATGTTCTACTTGATGTCCAACGAGACAGCGATTCCCATGGAAGCTAATTCCGCACACAGATATCTGAAGACATAGGGGACGGCGACCACATCCAGGTCACCGCCCTTGGTGGCTCGGCCAAGCATGTTTTGAGAAGATATAGCAACGCGGACATCAGCCTGTGGTCGCGGGAGACGTTGCCCAGTCGCCATCGCTTGCCGCTCTTGTTCATCTTCTTCGGCAGCGGCTCGACAGACCCTGCAATACTCTCCCCCAGGCCCTGTCGATCTCAATGCACCCAACTCCCCGACTATCATTTCCCCGAGGCTGATATCCTCGTATCCTAAAGAAATGAGACTCCCACACGTGCGGCACACCCATGCGGTTGAATAATCGGAACAGTTCATCAACCGGTCTTGCAGTAGAAAGGAGGTGCCGTGTGCGATCAGGGCGTCTCGTTCCATTTCACCGAAACGGATGCCACCTGCGCGCTTACGGCCCTACAACATATGACATTAGATACAGCCAGGCTTGTGAGGAATTTCATTCACCTTGACGGGTTGTCGAGTGATTGGATCAACAGGTCCTGTGGTACGCACTTGAAACTTATCCAACACCATGTGTCGCAAACGTTGGTAATACACAACACCGATGTAGATGTCGGCAGCAAATTCTTGCCCGGTGATGCCGGAATACATTGGCTCGTTCCCATAATAATTGTAGCCAGCCGCCAAGAGCTGATCTCCAAAGTAATCAATTGCTGTGTCTTCTTCTGTGAACCTGATGGGATGGTTAACAGATTATTTCGTAGTGACAGAGCTACGGGAGGTTTCATTGCTTACTTAAAAGGTGTAGCATCCTGAGAGAGACCGTGCATTGCTCCGGCTTTACCAGCCATACTCTCGACCAACATGCCAATAGTCATGCGACTGGGGAACGCATGAGGATTGATTATTATATCAGGCTGCATCCCGCTTTCACTGAATGGCATGTCGATTGCAGGCCACTTTTGTGAACATACACCCTTTTGCCCGTGACGAGAGGAGTATTTGTCGCCGATGACAGGGGACCGAGTTATTCGAAGAGTGATGTGGATTTTCTGAAGCCCTGAATCTCCGGCATCACTACCTGTTTCAAATCCTCAAGGTCAACGGAATGTGGAAAGCCAGTGAAGAAGTGGGAATTACCAAGCAGTCGCACTTCATCGACAAAAGCCATCTCATCACCTTTATACTTGACAAAAGTTGTCCTACCAATGGTATCATCGATGTACGCGGCCAAAGGATCTCCAGGAGATATCTGAGAACCAATGAACGGTAAACCATCTCTATCGACGAATGAGCAGTAAGGGTGCGCGTTTTCGTCTCGGGTTCGGATATCTCTGCCAAGTCCAAAGTGCAAGGTTGGTACCGAGCTCAACTTAGAAGCCCCACGCATGTCCTTGAGATCGATTATTTGGGATTTATAAACGGTGCCGTAGGTGAATCCTCTCTCATGAGCAGACTTGTTCAAGATCATGGCATCTTCCATGTCGTACCCTGTATACGAAATTACAGCGACAACAGCGTTGGTACCATTGGGAAACGAATCCATGGCATATGTGTCGTGCAGGGCTGGACGAACAATCGGGCTTTGACCTGTCTGGAGGCGATAAAGTTTGTTGTCTGTTCTATGCTTCAGGGCTGTCGATGGCGTTCCCATAGTCTGTTTACCCATCTATGCCGTATGAACAATAGGGTAATAAGGTAGTTTCATTCATACACACCTGGCACTGATAAATGTTTCGTGGACTCTAGGGGAAAGATCAATGAAAACGACCATTGCAGAAGGATCTTAGACATAACATTACCTGATTAAAATCAGAGAATGGTGTAAGATTTGCTAAGATAGATAGAAAGTTTGTCGGGTTATGTTCCACATGACTTGATACTCCATGTTCAATTTCCTCTGGAGTGCAAGCAATATTCATGTAGACCTGCTCAAAAGATCCAATCTGGTCGTCGCGCCCGTTCGCCAAGTATTTAACCGGTCGCATCATCCTAGCCTTGGACGCGAACAGGAAAAGCCCGGGATATTGCCCACCCTTGGACTCCGGCACAAAGCCAATTTCGAGGTCCAGGGGAACTTCGTGTTTCCCTTCCGTTTTCCATATCCTGAGATTTGTGGCTAGTTGTGCTGCAACGACGGGGCGAGCCCATCCGATCACACGACCGTCCAGTTGAACACATAAGTTTCTTCGACCATCAATCGAGGGCACGAAGACTTGGGTCATACCATGTGCAGCCAAGAGGGATGGTATATGTGCGACGGCGAGCGGAGAGGTGACAATGCGGCAGGTTCTTGACAGATGGTTGAGGAGACCACAAGGAGAACCATCCGGTGTATGTACTGGGCAAAGGAAACCTACGCCAAAGAAGTTCAGTAGATTTGTCATCAAGCAAAGCATAGACAGACCCCACGCTTCTGGTAGCAACTTTCGGACGGTAGTCGTTTTGAGCTCGGCAAAGAATGCACCACGATGTATGCACCTAAAGTGGCTGATATACCGCTGCCAATTCAGTTTTTCAGCTACGATTGTAAAACCAGACGCCTGCTGGAGATCAAGTCCAGTCGGAGAGACCAAATTTCCTGTCGCAAGGAAGTTTGAGAGTCTTGCGCCAACATCAAAATTGACCTTTGACAAGACCTTCGTGAAGTAACGCTCTTTGAAGGTTCTCAGTGCAGTTCGGACCATAGAAGCGTTACTCACTATCATTGAAATCAACAGCAACGCTATTTCGAACATCCATTGCGATATTGTTGCCAATGGTGTTGAGGATTTCGTTCAGGCGTTCTTTGATAATCATCCCATATAAAGACCCGGGAAGAAGAACTTCTTGGTGTTGAGGCGAGTCGGGGTTATCTGCGCAGCACGAAGAGGAGACCATCGCATATAGCTTTCGAAGCATGAACCTGCGAGGCTGTGAGAAACTCCCAGAGGAAACGAAATTAAACTCACAAGAGCATGCGAAATTTTTCGCGAGGTGAGTCCAGATGTACGAGGATCATTTTTGAGATAAGCCATGCCCCAACTGTTCCATTTGACCAATCGGCGGGCGTGCTAAGGACCACACGAAACTTGTCTCCCAGATAATCTAGGCACTGTTCCCCCGTGTGCATGGTGAACATTTTGAAACTTCGCAATAACAACTCTACGCGATCTGTTAAAAACGTATTCTCGTAGTCTTGCATTATGATGCCCTCGAATATCTCTTTGTCTGAGGCACCGACAAGGGCCTTGAGAACAAGCATGATAGGGATTACATATTCCTGTTTTCGCCAACTGAAGCGCAGCATCGTGCTGCCGTTCGAGAGATAGTGTAGTGCATTTGTAACACTCGACTGATCGGGGCGAACACACCGAATTTGAACGGCATAAGGCGTATAGGAAGGTCCACGATTGGTGAATGTTGGACGAATAAGAGAAATGACATGATTGCGCCGAGGAAGGATTAGATATCGTATCAGACGCTCGTTTCCGTTGATCACGAAGTACCCGCCAAATTCTTCCGGTTCCTCGTGATGGCGTACGAGGTCGGCTGAAGACATGCCACGCAAGTTGCATCGGACAGACTAGCAAACGTAAGAAAATGGTCACGAATGGTTTGGGAAGTCGTACCCGAACCATCACAGGTACCAGTCCGCAGTCCTTGGGAATTTCATGCTTCTGACCTTGAACATCTGTCCAGCATAACTTGATTATCATCCGTCCGCGATAGGATGTCAGACGTTCTCGTGCCTATGGAGTACCATGCTCAGCGAGGAATAAAGAACCGAACCGCGAAAAATGACGGCAATTTGCAGTTATCCTTGGCAGCTTACCTCTGAAGGAAATACTCTTCTTTCCAACGCACGATCGTCTTTTTCGGGAACCATAGGTCTTGCAATCGTAACTTGCTCGATCCATACTAGACAGGTGGATAATATAAAAACGTCATTCCAGACTCTGAGCATGAACTCACTTCTCATTCGATTGCCCCAACCCAAAGTACCGCTTTCCGAATTTTCACCTCCATTTCCATCAAAAACAATTCGTTCCCCGATGTCTTTCAAGGCCAAAGAGAGTATTCCTTTTCCGTCACTATCGCCTACAGGCAAACCTGAATCATCGAACAAGGCGTTGAATGACTCGATGTGCGGTGCAACGAATTCATTCAGGATATTGTAAGTCGAACCTTCCTTCGGGGGGTGCCTGAACGTGTGTTCCCTTGTCAAAGTATTGAACGTCGGATTCCCGTTAGTCCGCGCTGAGCCATCAGGCATATTTGGCCAGAACGACTCCCTTGAGATTCGATATAAAAAATGCACGTGGAGACAAGGTCACATGACTGCAACTTCAGGCCAACGAGCGGAGTCTAAACGACTCAGAGAATTCTTCGCGTTTGCGGTGCCGGTCAGCGATAAAACATTCTCCTTCTCCTCTCCTGCAGCTCTCGGCTTCCTCCCTTTGTTAATGTCTGCGTTTCAGTCCTCCTGGGGAAATTCACAACCCAACCAGCCGGCACAATCTGGTGCCTTTGGTCAGCCCTCTGGTTTTGGTACACCTGGTGAGCGTCCTCACAATGATAAGCTATCGAACACAACATCAAACCTTTAAGCAGCCTTTGGTGGTTCAGCATTTGGTCAGAATCAGCAGCAACAGCAACAGCAGCCTGCTGCGAATCCGATGTTTGGAAATCTGGGTGGTACACCCAACACAACCACGGGTACCACGGGTTTTGGTGCGTTTTTTCTTCGTTGATTTTGTACACGTTCTGATCATCTCGAAGGCGCATTCGGTAACACTGCCAACACGTCTCAGGGCACCTCTGCTTTCGGCGCTTCCAAACCAACCACGGGCTTTGGCGCGTTCGGAGGTGGAAGCACTTTTGGAGGAGGCACTTTTGGACAGAGCAACACACCCGCGGGTGGATCGGGAACAAATACAGGGATCTTTGGACAACCCACAGCCCCGAACACAACTGGAGCTTTCGGCAGCACCGGACTGTTTGGCGCCAACAAGCCCACAACTTCTGGGTTTGGCACTACAACAGGTATGTCTGTTCCTTAATGATAGTCTTCGCTTGGACTTACATTATTAATTCCAGGGGCCCAAAGCACTACTGCTCCTGTGACTACTGGAACTGCCAATCCACCATTCCAAGCATATACCGAAAAGGAGAATGGAAGTAACGGTCCTGTGAATATCCAGTACCAAGCCATCTCTTGTATGCCAGCCTACCAGGGAACTTCTCATGAGGTGCGTCGTTTTGCTATGATATGTTCCTTCATTATATGTGTTCATGCAATCAATTGACAATTTAGGAACTACGGTACCAAGACTACCTTCAGGGCCGTAAAACTGCAGGGGCTTTTGGTCAATCTGCTACTTTTGGTGCCACTCAGCCTACAAGTACAGGGATATTTGGCGCACAGCCCGCTCAACAAATTCAATCACCTGCATTTGGAGGCGGAACCACGACCACCACCACGGGTTTTGGCGGGTTTGGCGCATCAGCTACAAACCCGACTCCAGCAGCACCGGCAACAACGGGCGGGTTTGGGGGAGGAATATTTGGTCAACAACCACAGCAACAACAGCCACAGCCACAGCCAGCGTTTGGTGGATTTGGAACAACGCAGCAACCGCAACAACAGAGTGGAGGATTGTTTGGAAACACGTTCGGTAATGCTGCGGCTAAGCCAGCCGGTTTCTCAGCGTTTGGTGGTAAGCGATGTGATTTTGTCACACCTAATTACTCATTGATATGACATAGGGGGTGGGGGTGGTGCATTTGGGAGTGGAGGCGCGTTTGGGACCCAGAATCAGCCGCAGCAACAGCAACCACAGCAGCAGCAGCAACCTGCAGGTGGGTTGTTCGGAAACACACAGACGCAACCCGGTACTGGTTTTGGCGCATTCGGTATGTTATCCTTGCTAAACCAAGCATCAATCAATAATTGTCACAGGCAATACAGGCACCAAGTCTATCTTTGGTAGTACTCAACCCTCAACGACTCAGCCTGCTTCAACTGCCTTTGGTGCCTTTGGACAGAATCAACCACCGCAAAACCAGCCAGGTCCACAACAACAACAACCGTCATTATTCGGCGGTGGCACTGGCACTGGACTTTTCGGCGGTGGCAGTCAGCAACAGCAGCAACAAAATCCTCAGCAGCCTGCGGGCAACCCATGTGCGTCATTGAACGACTACATCCTTCTTGTTCATACACTAATGAACGAAACTTACAGTATTTGGCAATACGAATCCGCAGACCGGAGGAGGATTATTTGGCAGCGGCAACGCCTTTGGTGCCAATCAGCAGCCGCAACAACAGCAACAGCAACAACCTGGCCAAACAGGAACATTCAACTTGTTTTCGGCGAATAAGCCCGCTGCACCAAACCAGCCAATATTCTCAAGCGGTTTCGGTCAACAACCGGTGAACAATACACAACAGCCCGGCATCTTTGGTGCGTCACTGGGACAATCGACCAATCAACAATCTATGCTGGGAGGGAATTTGTTTGGCAATAAGCCGACGGCCCCCCTTCTTGGCTCATCGACTTCCACTGGTCAGAATGGGCTTTTTGGCTCAACCGCCCCTGGTGGAACACTGAACGCATCGGTGAATACAGCTGGCGCCCAAGGCTCGCTCACAGCATCGATATCTCAACCCATTGGAGCAAACCTACCCATCTTCGACATGCTCCCACCTGGTCCGCGCCTTGTCAACCTTGAAAGTTCCCAACCAAAGAAGAAAGTTGGTTTTTTCGTCGACATTCCGACTCGATCTCCCGTGCCACGCGTACAATTAGGATACACGCCTGCTAACTCCAAACTTCGCGGGTTCACTTCTTCGACCTCCGTGTCTTCGACTGCAGGCGGAAATCCATTTGCGAGCCTATCCTTCACATCAGGAAAGCCAAATGCACTATCCTTAAGTCGAGTCAGCGACAACAAGCCTGTCGTTGGGGTAGATTCATTCTTATCCCGCAGTTCCAGCCCATCTCTAGGTAGTGGTGCACGGCAGAGCGTGAAAAAAGTGATTCTAGACAAAAAGGTGGACCCAGCAGAGTTGTTCACAAAATCTGGCGGCTCCCCTGGTTCTTTACGTGGCGGCAAGGTGATTTTTAGCCCTGCCTTGAGCGTTGCAGTACGAGAAAAGGATGCAAATGCGGCTCTTAAATCATCTGTGAACGGCGTAACAGACTCTCCAACACCTGCTCCGCGTCCTCAACGCACACCCAACCGGTTTACAGCGCAGAGCACACAGAACGTTCTCCATGCTGATGGTGCCGCAGATCAGACAGATTCAATAACTCTCGAGGAGGGTGATTATTGGGTAAAGCCCGATCTCGCGACCCTGAAGCGGACCGGTTACGACGAGCTGTCGTCGTTCAAAGATCTCGTCGTGGGTCGGAAGGGATATGGGGAGATCCATTTCCTGGAGCCCGTAGACTTGACTGGCCTTCCAAAGCTTGGAGCCCTTCTCGGCGACATCGTTCGCTTCGACGACAAGGAGTGCAGCGTCTATCCTGACAGCGAAGAAGTCGATAAGCCATCTCCTGGTTCTGGACTGAATGTACGAGCAAGGCTCACGCTTGTACGATGTTGGGCGGTCGATAAAGCTACGCGGGAACCGATCAAAGATCCAAAGCACCCTGCTGCTATCAAGCACCTGAAGCGATTGAAAAACATGAAGGATACCCACTTTGAGAGCTTCGATATCAGTGAAGGGAAATGGACCTTCGTGGTTGACCATTTCTGATCCCTTTTCGGCGCATTTTACACCAACGCCGCTCACTATCGTTTTCATTTCAAGGTTTTTGTTTTCAGTAGTTACAATATTATTTACACAGTACCATACAGTTGCACCACCGTACCCATCGCATGTAGTGATTTGATTGAATACGATGCTTGTTCCGTTTTTCCCGTGTGCTATATACGGCGTGAGAATGATAGTCGGGAATCGGCGGGACAGACTCGGCATGATTCGGATTCGCAAGGTCTGTCGCTCACGTGCCAGTACATGCTGATGCATCGCTCCGATGACGGAATTTGGTCCCTTATAGTACCCGGTGTCCACAGAACGGTACTCTCCACTGTTCATTAAAATCACAAAATGAAGGTCTGTCCTACATTGCTTACTTGGTATCTCATACTGTATTCTTACGATATCACAGCTGTCCGATGACAACGAACTTGCCCAACAGAGCGGGGTGGTACGGAGGGGTGCACTCGAGGGCGGTGTGGCTGGTGGAATTCTTGCACTAGGGGGCTCCTACTACCTTCAACGAAGGTTTCAAACATATCGCCAACTACCTCTTTCCCTCAAAGCATTAGGTGTCGTGATAGTGGTCGTGCCTGCTATCACAATACAGGCTGAGCGTCGTTCGCTTGAGTTCGACAGAGGAAGATGGTGCGTTAATTTTGACCTTGGAACCGCTACACGCTGACGTTTGATGTTGCCGTATAGGGAAGGAGAGGGTGTACGTCTTCTTGACGAGAAAGCAGAGGCGAAGAAAGCACGCTGGCAGCAAATGACGACAAAGGAGAAGATGGGAGACTGGGCAGATCGCCATCAATATAGCATCATCCTTGGAGGCTGGGCCTCAAGTCTTGCGGTCGCAGGCACTATCATTTCGCGGGACAAGTAGGTTGTCTATCTCTGCTCTACTTCAGCCGCCTGATGAAGTTCATCCAGAATCCAAAGTACCGCTCAAAAAGTATCATATCTCAACGTCATTTCTACGTGCTCTAATTCGTGGTGATTAGGTCGTTCAAGCACGTATGTGGGCGCAGGGCCTAACGATCGGTCTGCTCATTGTGGCTGGTGCGCTTACTCAAGCCAAAAGGGCCGAGGCAATGAAGCATGTGAGTATCAGTCACATCGCAGACATGCCTGATCAGACTCAGCTAATACCAATATGTAGTTGAACACGGACCACTCGTGGAAAGATATGGTACGTTGATTTGTTATAAGCACCTAACGGTATCCTTCATATATTTCGAAAGCTTGACCAGCAAGAGCGAGAAAGACAGGAGGCAGCGCGCCTATTGAAGTACGAAGCCACTCCACCCACTCGTCGTGTCACCGTCCCAACCTAGTCACAAATCATCCTACTTGTGTGAATATCAGGCGATATATCTGTACAGTCTACTATCCGCGTAATATTCTAGACATAATATAAAGAGCTCAGTGTGATCCGAGTCAATGTGTACTACAGTCCCCTGTATCAATGTTCTCCCCTTGGAAGGACACGAAATCAAGTTCGGATTATCATTAACGAACTTCCAGGTCACGTGCCTCGAAAAACAATCTGGAACGATAAGCAAAACTTTCGCCTTTAGTTCGTCATGCGAAGGCTTGGTCTTCACAATCTTCTCACCAGACGACAACCACTCCCTGGACATACATGTTGTCTGGTTCTTCTCCGCTCCCTCCCAGCTCGATAGAAGACCTCGACGAAGTCAATGCGTATCTCAACCCACTTTCACCTGAAGAGATTCTGCAATGGGGCATCGAAAATTTGCCAGGTCTACACCAGACGACGGCCTTCGGTCTTACAGGCCTTGTAGCGATCGATATGTTATCTAAGATCACCAAGACTCCACCACCTCTGATTTTTATCGACACGCTATATCATTTTCCCCTGACGTATGATCTCATGGACGAAGTGAGGAACAGGTACAGTGTTCCAGTGCACGTGTATAAACCTGAAGGCTGCGACACTGTCGATGAATTCGAAAAGAGATATGGCCAGGGGTTGTGGGAGATAGATGAGATCACATATGACTATGTTGTCAAGGTCAGTCCGTTGTAACCATGGAAATCTTTGTTCTCGTGCTCAAGATCTACGTATAGATCGAACCTGCTCGGCGCGCTTACACAGATCTGGGGGTACAATCTGTCATCACAGGACGACGAGCCTCTCAGGGTGCTGATAGGTCTTCGCTTCAACCTCTTGAGATCGATTCCACGGGTCTCCTAAAGCTCAATCCGCTATGTTCGTGGAACTTTCATCTGGTGGAGTCATACATCAAGGAGCACAATGTGCCTCGTAACAAGTTGCTGGACCAAGGCTATCGCAGTGTGGGCGACTGGCATAGTACTGTTAAAGTGACCGAAGGACAAGATGAGAGGGCGGGAAGGTGGGCAGGGAAGGAAAAGACGGAGTGTGGATTACATAAAGACTATTTCATTGTGAAGGCCAAGGCCAAGAATGCTGGTATGCCCAACTCCTCACGCCCTGAAAGCTCTTTGTTCACAAGTTTGAAAGCCTAATGTCGAAACTGGTGAAGCGCGCCCTGTCCACGGTACGCACTGGCAAATGTCATAACATAAGTGAACGCAGTGATGGTTTACCTTTCCAGGATAGACTTATCTTTACCGCTTATGTTGTTACCCGATTGATAGAATGTGATGCATACTTTCTTCACCACCGCGACCATGGCTATTTCGTGCGGAGACGTTAACACATGTCATGTGATTGCTATCGATGAGTCTTGCGACTCGGAGTTGCGGAGTCGAACATGTCCCTCAAATGGCTAAAACCACGATATGCTTTCCTTAAAACAGGCTTGGTAACAACCTTGCCACCACCCTTATCCCTGAGGTCTTTCCCAGTGCTGATGTTCACTTCCCCGTATCCCTTCCCTCAGTATATGACTCTCAAGTAAGTATCACATCTACCATCGTGCTTTCCTGACCGCTTCAATCTCGCAGACCGGATTTTGGCCTGAATTCTTGTCTATTTCCTTCACTTCCTGAAATCAAGTCGCCAGACATCAGGCTACAGGTGTTTACGCACCGCAGCTACTATGCGCGTCCGACGCATATCTTTGAGGATCACCCCGATGATCCTAGTCCAGATAATGAAAAGTGCGTGGCTGCACTTGTTATAGAAGATATGGGGGTCTGACCGCCTCACTCGTAGATACGAACATCTGGGCGATACCGTCCTGGGGCTTGCCGTGACCAGCCTTATGCTCGAAATGTATCCGGGCTTACGCGTCGGCCCTTCAACTGTACGTTCTCCGACTCCGGCGGCAAGTACCGCGATCCGGAGGCTGTCAACTTACGGCCACCAATCATCTTTCAGAAAATCAGGGCCTTGATCGTCGGCAATACTACTCTTGCGCAGATGTGTGTCTGTATCTATGGACCCATCAGAGCCGTACTGATACAGAGCCACGCTATGTGGCAGCTCGCTGAAATATAAATTGCCCGACCGTCTGCGGTTGCACCCCGCCCAGGCGATAACCCTTCGTGCGTCGACTCATATTCAAGGTACGACATGCTGTTCCACATGCGAAACGTTGATTGAACGTTGATGGCATTTATAGCTGACGTTTTCGAGGTTGGTGCCTGTGAATTGAATTTCCACAGCTTTGATCAATGGTCACACAGTCTTTCGTTGGCGGACTCTATCTTGACCAAGGCTTAGAAGCCGTCAGGGATTGGCTGTATCCCCTTTTCCGACCCTACGCTAAATCGGCGTACTTGATTGTGCGCCAACAGCATGGCCTCCCTGTCCTGCCAACTCCTGCGTCATCGCCACGCTCGTTCCCTACAGAAGAATCTGCCGACCTGGCAATCATGTCGACAACAGGGCATTTAGCGTTGTTCAATCAACACCTCCAGAAATCCAATCGCTCAGTCGAATGGCGTTACTCTGATCCTTTGAAAGAGGGCGATTCAGATCAGAGTGTCTCACCAGAAATGACGAAAGGCATGAAGACGACGCCTGTGTGGTGCGTGAAGATTCTGGTTGACGGTGAAGACTATGGGAAAGGTCGGGGTAGTAACAAGAAAGCTGCCAGAAACGAGGCAGCAAAGGTGGGCTTAGCGAAGCTGGGTATCCATGTCTGGTGCGTGTGGCAAGTTCGTCTCCGTGCTTCTGTCCATGGCTTACTTTTGATTTGCTTCTGATAATTATCAGATCCAGAGATCTTTATCTCGCTCTCATGGTCTCTCCAGACTTGGGCTAGATTGACCGAGTGTGTTATCCAGCTCATGTGTGCAGAGGTTGTGGGTATGTAAATAGAAGCCTTGCTTGCTTTCATCGTTTTGCTTTGTACTTTGCTGTCAAGTTGCTTTATGTACCGTAATCTCTTTTATGTGACGACATCCCGATGCGTCCGAACGGACGACGATGCGACGGAAGCGGCTTATCCAGTCCCGAAATCAGCGATTGGAAAACATTAACACGGAAAGCATCTATTTCCTTTGAAATGTCGCCGCCATTAAGCAGTAGATATGCATGGAATATGACGGTAAGTAGTGAGAAGTAAGTGGGTAAAGACGATATAGTAATAGGAGGCTTATGCGGAGCCGGTTGAATAGTATCTCCAGGCGAAGTAAGCACCGAGGAGACCCAGGGGGACGAAGTACATTATACTGGGCAGGAAGAATTAGCGATATTAAAGAGGAACAGATAGTCAAAACCTACTTCGAACCCTTTTCCACTGCGTTGGACACCCGAGCATCCTGCGCGGCTGCTGCACCGGACTTGAGCTTCAGGTTCTACATGCATCTCCGTAAGGTGCCACGCAAAAAACAAGAGATTTTGTACTCACGCTACCTTTCTCGAATTCACCGATGTACATGTCTGGAAGGAGTGCGCGGGCTTCGTCAGAATGTCCGACATCTTCAAAGGCCTCCGTCGCATCTTGGCCTGCATAAAAGTGGCGTATTTGTGAGCGATTAGGATAAACCCGGCTTGGCGGGAACACGCCACGTACCACCCTCAGCAAGAAGCACTTCGTCACCTCCTGGGTGCTATGATCCGGTCCGCTGCTTCAATGGCACAACAAGGGATTACAGGTGCTATACACACCTCGTCTATGAACTTTGTGACATCGTAGACTGAAATATGACAGAAGGTAAGCTACATGACTATGCCATGTGGCAGCCTCGCTTACCCTTGTTGTGGAGGAGGACATAGAAACTATCCTTGGTCTTGTGGGCACGAAGCTCGTCTATGGAGATGATTTTTTGCGACATGATGAGATGATACGAGTGGATGAGGCGAGTGGGATCCTAACAGCAAGCAGAGGAAAGAATGATGGGATGACAGGTTCGGCGTTACTTAGTGGCTTATAAAATCTGTTTTTTTTTCTCACGTGTTATGATGCCCCCGCGACACCCTGGGTTGGGGACCCAGGAAGATGTGATCACGACAAGTCAGAGCCCAGCGCTCATCCGGTTATCGCAATTCAGTCAACAAAATAGATGTCTCAATTGCCAGTACATATTACAAGGGTTCAGAAAAACATATATACATGTTTGCTGGGTTTAGTACTCGAATGACCAAGGTAAAAAAGTGGGCAGTCAAGCGTGGACCAAGCGTATAGTCTCTCTCCCACGTCACAAGTAGAGGTAACGAAGGCATCGAGAGCCATGTTCCTAGGCATTCGCGAGTGGGGTCAGGCTTTGAGAGATAAGAAAAATAGCAGCGCAACTAAAAATCAATAAAAGGAGTGTCGAATTGCAGTAGTTGGTCAACAAAAAGAACGAAAAGGGACAAATTTATATCAAATGTAGTTTTAGACTCCGAATCAAACCTAGCCAAACAATGTTGTGGCTGAGTCGCTTGAGGCCGTTCCTTGTTTTTAACTTGTATCATCACCGCCCACTTTCTCGACCAGCATCGGTTGC